>JAKCPI010011284.1:0-11024 GCA_023213315.1 Euborellia annulipes
AAAAAATCTGGTGTGACTGGCGCACAGCACACAACTTTCTCTTACCTTCGGTAATCGAAAGTTGTGTACTGTGCTTGTCTCACCAGATTTTTTGTGTCGACATGTATTTAGTTTCCGACAGTAGGGTACATTCGATTTTCAAGATGTAAAATTTATAAGTATGGCAAAATATTTATATGTTGTTACCATGGCAACCATTTCTCCTATCTTTTCTATGGAGTACAAGAGTAAAGTGGTCTTCAGAAGATTTCAATCACAAAATGAGAATATACATTTTATAGAGAATCTAAAAAATAATTGATTTTTGAATTTTAAAAAAAATCGTTGGAGCAAATTTTGAGAAAATCGAAAAAAACTGAAAAAGTGCATCAGTAAAGTACTAGTACTTTTTGGTCGATTTTGTTCAAAAGCTTCGTGTCTCGTCCCATGGGAATGCCTAACTTAAATATAAAATTTCAACTTCCTAGCTCTTCTCGTTCTTGAGATATTTTGTTCACAGACAGACACACAGACAGACAGACAGACAGACAGACAGACAGACCATGTCGCGAAAACCACTTTTTTGGATTCAGGGGACCTCAAAACGTGTATATCCATCAAAATCTCGACATCGAATTTTTGACATGAAACCAATACTTTCTCTCTCTATATATATTAACATATATATAGAGGTAAGAGAAAGTAAAAATTGCCAATTATTGTAAAATCAAGGAACTTCTTTGTGTGGTATTAAAGAGGGATATGGTATGAATATCTCAAAAATGACGAAATGGTGGCTTATGACTATCTTCCACTAAGCCCTTCAATTAAAAAAACTCTATCAAATTACACACTATATAAATAAAAATTTTACGAAAAATTCATATTCAAGAAAAATGGTTAGTAAATTGTTCAGAAATGTACAAATCATTCTTTTTGATTAATTAATTGATTTTTGAGTTACAAATGTGTTGAGTTTAGTCTCGTTGACAGCTGACGTTTTCTTGTTCCCCGGTGACGTCATTGTGCAAAAAAATTGTCATTTCCTGAGTTATGCGCACTTGACCCCCGCGTGGCATTGAAGGGGGCGCCGATTGGAGGGGATGCAGCATTTCGTAACGCAGGGCATGGACTACGGCTTCACTTGAAAAAAAAAAAGGTTCATAATATCAAACCTTATCACCGGCTAATCAATCACACGCTTCGGAGGGGCAATGGGAGTTGATTGATAGATGAGATTTTTTTCGAGTGAAATAAAACAAGTTATGGCCCCCGGGTGTGGCGTAGTAGGTAGCGTGCCTACCTCCTATACCAAACGTCGCGGGTTCGGACCCAGGCAGTCCGATGATTTTATTTAAGCCATTTGGATACCAGATGGCTTAAATAGAAATGCCTGAACCCCAAATATAGGCCTATATATTAATTACAACGGTTATCGTCAAAGTCTTAAATGGCTTAAGTTGCCGAAAAGACTGTGTGAATGTGTGTGTAAGTGTGAGTATGAATGAGAAAAAAGTGTGAATGTTTAAAAAAAAAAAAAAAAAAAAACAAGTTATGAAAAAAAAATCTGGTGTAATGGTCGAAGTAGGGAAATAGGGCCGAATTCAGTTTTTTATTTATTTTTTTTTTTTGTTTTTCATTAAAATATTGAAAATTTTGCTTTAAAAAAAAATCAAGTAATTTGCTTTTTTTGATTTTTGAAAATATCTTTATATGATACCCAAGTCACTTCTGACTTTAGTTAAATTAAAGGTTTTTGCAAAATTTATTTTTCTTAAAAAAAAAATCACCGATTTAGAACTTTAAATTATGTGCGCCAGTCACAACAGATATTTTAATAAACTGTTAGTTTCATGAATTAGAAAATAGAATAAAGGTTGTTTTTAAAGAGTAGTTGTATGTTTTTATTTGCGAAGACAGAGATGGATTATCGAGACATTCCGATTGATAAATTGTGAATAATATTTATTGCCTTTCTCAACGGAGATATCATCAATAGACGGCTGACGGCTTTAGCTTTAATCCAGTAAAGACGTTCTCGTCGATTGATGGGAAAAAGTGGATCCAAAAACGCAACTCTCGATTTCGGATAACCTCTTAATCGAAATGCGGCAGGTGAGAGAGGAGAGTTCTAGGAATAAAAAATTTCATTACCAAATCATAAAGTTAACTCAAAGGTTAAAGGACTTTTTTTTCATGAAAATAAACTTCTGGAGATAAATCACCCGATTTACAAATTTCTGATCTGTTGATACGAAGAAGAAAAAATAATTTAGTAGCTCTGCGTGTGAAGAATTTATAAAACAAATAAATCTTCACTTTATAGCGTTGGTGAAATAAAAGATCTGAGCTTTTTAGATAATATCGTTCTTTCTTATATCAAATATTTATAGTAAAAGAATATCATCTTTTTTAGTATCATTTCTTTCTTTTAATCAATCTTATAATCATTTAAAATATTTATGAATTTGAGGGAGCAAAAAATTTAAGCAAATAAAACAAATGATCAAAAATTGTTGACTTTTTACTTTATCTTACCTCTATATATATGTTATTATATACTACAGTATATATAAACGACGAATGTGTGTGTGTGTTCTCAGCAGCCATTAGGAGTAGAGACATGAGCGATTTTGATCATTTTGATCCTTGAGTGGTGAGGATGATGCAGAAAAGGCGAGGGTCTGCCGCGGGCGGGCCCGAGCCAGCTGGAGAAGGGTTCAGGGTGGCGTAGTCCCTTGTCTAGACGCCAGCCCGCCGAAGGCGGGCGGAGCGGCAACCAGACGCAGCCACAAAGCGGCTGCGGCCGGCTGGTATACACATATATATGGAAAGTATTGGATTCATGTCAAAAATTCGATGTCGAGATTTTGATGGATCTTCACGTTTTGAGGTCCCCTGAATCCAAAAAAGTAGTTTTCGCGACATGGTCTGTCTGTCTGTGTCTATGTGTGTGTGTCTGTCTGTGTTCAATTTTAATCATGAAGGAATTAAGCTACGAGGTTGAAATTTGATATTCAAGTTTTGTACCCTCCTGGACCGTGAAAATAAGCTTTTAATCAAAATCGGCCAAAGAGTACTAGTACTTAACTGATGTACTTTTTCAGTTTTTTCGATTTTCTCAAAATTCGCTCCACAGATTTTTTTTAATTCAAAAATCAATTATTTTTTGAGATGCTCTTTAAAATGTATATTCTCATTTTGCCATTGAAATGTTCTGAAGACCACTTTACTCTTGTACTCCATAGAAAAGATAGGAGAAATGGTTGCCATGGTAACAAAATATAAATATTTTCACATATAAATTTTACATCTAGAAAATCGAATATACTGTACTGTCGGAAACTAAATACATGTCGACACAAAAAATCTGGTGTGACCAGCACGGTGCACAACTTTCTCTTACCGAAGGGTAATCGAAAGTTGTGTGCTGTGCGCCAGTCACACCAGATTTCATTTTCAGATTCAGATTTTTCATCAAAATTCTTTAAATTTGATGATACAGTATATCATTAATTTGGTTGAAGAAAAAATTATTTCTGTTCTGATAATAAGTTATAGAGAGAAAAAAGAATTTATCTTTCATCAACATCTGAATAGAAATTGCCTTAAATTTTTATATTTAAAAAATATTGCACTTTAGCCTCGCTATAAAATTATTATAATATAATATAATTATATAATTATATAAATTTTTATGTTTTTTAATACTAAACAGCTGCTCTGCCTATAAATGTTTAGAGAAATTACTTATACTATCACTTTCTTTTTAAAAACACTTCTTTAAAAGTAGAAGCTAAAAGCTATTGGATTATTATTACTCAGTGATGACGTTAAGATAGTGTCAGCCCTAACCAATCAGAAAGCTTGTTTTTAACTGTCACAACTGACATTGGAATATTTTTTTAAGTAATTTTATTTCTTATTTAATTAATATTTCACCAATAATAATTTTTTCTAATAACACTTGCCTGTTCTTAATGCGTTCTCGAAGTAGAGACAAACTATTAATAGCATTATTATAGGCCTATATGTTAGTCTCGCTCTTAGTATATAGAACTCTCTTGATATACCAGGGTAAAACCCTTTTGAAATAATATCTTGATCCCGACATCTTTTCAAAAAAATCTCGACATTGAATTTTTGACATGAATCGAATACTTTCTCGCTATATATTGCAAATTAATTATAGGGTAAGGGAAAGTAAAACGAACTAATTTTGCTTTTTTGACAATTGAAAACAACTGCAGAACAAACAGTCGAAACGTTGTACAGTATTTATATTTAAAATAAATAATTAATAACAATAATTAAAAACTCTCATAATAATATTTTTTTTCATTTTTACTTTTTCTTATGTAGGCCTATATAAGTTAATAAGTATTGGATTAATGTCAAAAACGATGTCGAGATTTTGATAGAAATACACGTTTTGAGGTCCCTTGAATCCAATGTCGTATCTAGTATTGGGGGGGGCGGGTCTGATGGGTATACCGGGAGGTTTGAGGGGTATGAAATACCCCCCAACGGGAAGGAGGGTCCGGGGCTCTCCCCTGGAAAATCTTTTTAAATTTTATGACTCTAGAAGCATTTTCAGTTCATCCTGAAATATTTTAGGGTCGTGCTAAAACTAGATATGTAGAACTTAATGTTACATTTATTACCAAGTTTAGGTAGATAGTCTACTATTTGAGCAGTTTCTAGTTTTAAATCTAAAACAGCTTTTAATCTCCAAATTTCGAAAAAAAAGTGGGTCCCAAAAAAGGACTGTCTGTGAACAAAATATCTTAAGAACTAGGAGGTGGAAATTTGATATTTAAGTTGAGTACCCCCTGGCACGTTATAGAAAGTTTGTGAACAAAATCGGTGAAATGGGAGGCCATAGAAACAAAATATAAATAGTTTTCTAAGTATGTAAATTGTACATTTTGAATTCTAATAAATCGTCAGAAACTAAAAACATGTCGACACAAAAAATCTGGTATGACAAGAACAAAACAAAACTTTCAATTAGCGAGAAAGTTGGGTGCTGAGCGATTAATCACACCAGATTTATAAATTTAAATATTTATTTCTCCGAAGCTTAACATTATTCATTTTATTATACCAATATTGAAAATATCTCGCTAACCCAGATTTATTTATTATTTAGATTTGACGACATTACTTCTAAATCGATGTTAGTAAAGAAGATTCACCTCCCCTCCCCACCCCTCCCGCGCTCATAAACGAAACGATTTATCGAGTTGTTGTTGTGTAGTGCTAATTTATTATCGGTGTATTGGTGTGCAATATGCATGTTAAAGCGAGGCACTCACACACGATGGACATGAGGTCAATACATTAGCAGCGAGAAAGCCGAGAGGTTGAGGATGTCGATAATCCCAAAGGAGCTATTAGACGTGCATTGTGATACGATGAGCCAACCCGAAGGATCAACGGATGGTTAGAGCTCGGGGGAGAGGGAGGGGGGGGGGGAGTCTAACGTCTTAGACGACGATGTTTTAATAATGTCACACCTTCATCAATAATGAATATTCATTTAGTTAATAAATTCAAATTATTAATGGGAATTTATGCGAGTCTTTATTTATTAGTTTAATCTTTTTTTTTAAGTTCCTGTAGAAACAAGGCTTGGGTTATGCTTTCAGGTTATCTAAAATGTTTGACTCTATGACTAATGACCCGTCGGTACAATAATTCATGATGAACAATAAATCCCGAAATAATCGATTGATTTGAAGCATATGAAAAAAAAAAAAATACCTCATCCTATTTTTGGGATTTAATGGCTAATATATTGAAGGTCATTCGGTCGCAAATACAAATCTACAAGTATATTTTTACCGGTTGCTTCACATCTAGCCAATTAGCAAACTTTTCCGACAGATAATCATCGATATAACAAACAAGAATACACTAAATCTTCTGGTTAAAAAAAATGAGTTTTATCACATCTCAACTGAGGTATAAGGAAAGTTTTGTGAAGTTAGCAACTTAAGGTGCGCGTCTCGGGGTGCTAATTTTGGGAGTTTCCAGCGGCCACAATTTTGAAGCTATCGACCTCAAATTTTTTTAAATTAAAGCTATTTAAATTATCTACAACTTATAGAAGCCCTTTTTTTGATTTTCGAAAAAAAAAAATTTTTTTTTTAGATTAATCGCATTAAAGAAGATATTTTAAAAAAATTCGCTCTATATCTTATAGATAATTAAATTAGTAATCATTGTGTTAAAAATTAATTAATTTTCTACTCTTAATTAATTAGCTGGAATCTTTAAAATTGAAATGAAATAAATCCCTTGTATCCCTGTGGGAAAAACTAACGCCATCTCTTGCCGCATAGAGTAACTCGGTAGTGAATCGTGTTCTAACGGCTTTTCGAGACGCGCACCTTAATAAAGGTATCATTTATAAAAATTATTAAAAATTAAAAAAAATTTAAAATTTTAATTAAACAAACAAGGCTTGTGTTGCTAATTTCACCTCTATGTTATGCCTTATACCGAACTTTGGGTCTTAGCTAGTTAACTACTTTTATTTAATCATATGTTTAGTTTAACTAGAACTGAAAAAACTCGCAAGTCATAGTCAAATAGCTTAGCTAGTTAATTAGCTAATTTGGTGAAAGGTACACGAAAGGATTAATAAAAAAATAATAAAAAGAAATAAACTTTATTTATTTGAAATTAAAACCAAATAATGAATCCCAAAATTGGTTAAGAGAATGCAAATGCAATATAATTAAAAGTGTTTCGCCAAAAAAAAAAAAATGTATAGAAGTGTATGTAGCTCACTTCATGAATCACTGATCTAAAGCTTTAAATAAAAACTTTAAACATTGAAGAATATATTAAATAAATAAATAATAGGCCAGGCTCAAAGCTATTCGAATAGGAGAGAGCTTAAATAATCAAATTGGACTGCCGACATTAGCATGCCTATTCGAGATCTAAAGCTTAGACATTGCCTGGAGAAGGTCTTAATCAGATCTCTCTTCTCTCTCTCGCTCTGCAATCACGACCTTTAGGCCTTCGGAAGCAATTACAATTAAATTGCTTTAAGATATTGTCATATACTATACCTACGTATTCATTCTGAAATTAAACAACATAAACTGGCTTGATTTTAAATTGGATAGCTTGCACAAACGAACAAACTCTTTACATAAAGCCTACTACTATAAAAGATATACTATACGTATAAGAATAAGCCAAATCAAAACATTTTCTTCACATTACGTAACTTATCTGTTAAAGTTAATTTTATTTTTGAAAACAGCTACCAATAAATTTAGGAAAATAGGGACGGGGTGTCAAAATAGAGTCAGATGCCGAATATCTTGCTAGACTTCGTAGGAAGGCATTTAAGGTTATTTGAATACCGATAATATTTTAGATCAAAAAGTATTTTTTAATCAAACATTTCTTTGCTAAAAATTTGGCGGGGCCAAATTTTTTTATGCAAAATTTTGGAATATTGTGAGCTACTCTAAGCTCTATAATTTTATTCCTTTGTATTCTAATTTATCAATTCCAGCCTTGCATAGGCTGCTAGAATATGCAATATCGTATTCAAGTTTTAGGCAGATTTTTTTTGGGAGGCAGGAGGCAATCACGACCAAATAAATTTTTTATAATTTCTAACAGTATTAAAAATTTCTTTCTAAAGGCTTTCTATAGGCTTACATTTATATTTTTTTTTTGGATTTCGGCTGCATATCCTCCCTACATCCTCCTGGGCACAAAAATAGTTGATTTAAACTCTAAAATAAAAAGAATAGCAATTGATTTCTTATGTCTTTTAAAGTGAATCCTACGGATATGTAGACTAATCGATATCTAATCAAGGGCGGATCCAGAGGTGTTTCTCGGGGGGGGGGGGTAATCTGGTGTGAGTGGTCGCACAACACACATTTTTTTCTTAATTTCGGTAATTTAAAGGCGCATTCTGTACTTGTTTTCCAAAATATAAATACAAATCAAATTTTTAAGTACTAATTTTTAAACTTTTAGATTAAAAATAAATTTTTTTTCGAAAAAAATGTATTTTTTTCAAATCTCAGGGGGTAATTACCCCCTTCCCCCCCCCCCCTTGTATTACGCCCTTGTATCTAATCAAAAAATTCAATATATCGTTCAATTTCTGCAAGAGTGGCATAATTCAAAATTTCTATTTTTTTCATATCAAAAGTCAATAAAATTGACATTTAAATAGAAACTCAAAAATTGTTAAGAAAACTTGTGAGACAAAATAAAATCAGATATTTTGCGGTGAGTGTGAAAATCTCAGATAAAAGAGGTATTTTTTTTATTATCCTTACTGTGCAAGTAACTCAAAAATGGCGATTTTTGAATTATAACAACAAATGAGCAATATAAGTACAATAGTGAGTGTGATTTGTATTAGTAAAATTAATAATCTTTACCATAGGCGTAGCCAGGGGGGGGGTTTGGAGGTTCAACCCCCCCGCCCCATGGGACCCAAGCCATAGGTCTATAATACAAATTATATTTCATATAGGGTAAGAGAAAGTAATATATAATAATTTACTCTAGCTAAAAAAAAAATGATTTATAAAAATCCTAAAATAAAATTTTTGAAAAAATTTTCTTGAACCCCCCTCATCAAAAATTTCTGGCTACGCCAATGACCTTTGCTATGTTTAATAAATTTCATCTATGATAGTAGGCGTCTATAAGGAAATATCAAAATCTTCTACTTGGTAGCTATTTAGTTAATTCGTATTTACTTGGTTGGAAAATGAACCAACCACCTCAAATGAGCTACTCAGGAATAAACTTTTCGATTAATTGGTCCCGCAACTCCCGGTGCTTTATCTGGGTCATTTTTATGATAATCTCTTTTCACTAATCGCATGAATAATATCAATGATATTGATATTACATTGTTTTGGATGAATATTAAAAATATCATTATCTTATTGCTTTTAAATGGGACACAAACTTTTAATCATAGTTCCACTAATTGCCTCGTGGTGAGCAGCAACAAATAAATATTTGCATGTATAAATATATAGATTTTAGTAAAGAATCAAGTAAACAAGTGAAAGTTAATTCTTCTACAACCGGGGATTATTTATTCATTTTTTTTTTTTAATTAAAATCCCAACAAATCGGATTAAATATAAATATATACATTTTTTTTTTGAAATAAATATATATTTCAAACTAAACTAAACTCGGATAATCTTTCTCTCTTTTTTGTTTGAACAATAAATAGAATCATTCTTTAAAAATGCGCAACAAATTAATAAAAAAAATATTTTATTATAGAAAAATTCGCTCTCAAATAATATTTGGGTTGGTCTCTTGTTTTAATCAAATTTTACATCTCCCATTCGTTCATTTATACGTTAAACCAAGAACTACTTGCTGCTGACATTTCTTTTCTCTTCGTTATATTGCATTATTTATTTTATTTTTTTTTTACAAACCCAAATACACTATTCAAACTGCTTATATGGAGTGTGATTTTGCAACTGAGAGAAGAAATATTTTTAGCTTGGAGTTTTTTTGCAAAAGGGTATGAAAAATTAGACTTTTATTTGTGTTAAAAAAAAATTCGGGAATGATCTTCCCTAGAGTCTAGGGGAAGTTATATTTCTCGTATGCTTGTTTGCTCTTGTCAAACGTTTCAAGGGCTTTTTTTAACTTTCTCTTACCTATGTATATATGTAATATATATATAGAGAGAAAGTATTGGATTCATGTCAAAAATCCGATGTCGAGATTTTGATGGATCTTCACGTTTTGAGGTCCCCTGAATCCAAAAAAAGTGGTTTTCGCGACATGGTCTGTCTGTGTGTGTGTCTGTCTGTGTGTGTGTGTGTGTCTGTGAACAAAATATCTCAAGAACGGAAAGAGCTAGGAGGTTGAAATTTTATATTTAAGTTAGGCACCCCCATGGGACGTGACACGAAGCTTTTGGAACAAAATCGACCAAAGAGTACTATTACTTTACTGATGCACTTTTTCAGTTTTTTTCGATTTTCTCAAAATTTGCTCCAACGATTTTTTTTAATTCAAAATCAATTATTTTTTAAATGCTCTTTTAAAATGTATATTCTCATTTTGTGATTGAAATCTTCTGAAGGCCACTTTACTCTTGTACTCCATAGAAAAGATAGGAGAAATGGTTGCCATGGTAACAACATATAAATATTTTGCCATACTTATAAATTTACATCTTGAAAATCCAATGTACCCTACTGTCGGAAACTAAATACATAGTCGACTCAAAAAATCAGGTGAGACAAGCACAGTACACAACTTTCGATTACCGAAGGTAAGAGAAAGTTGTGTGCTGTGCGCCATTCACACCAGATTTTTTAAATTTATTTAGGTCTTTTGCGTCATCGGAGGCCATTTAGACTTGTCTTTTTTATTTAGTTTAAATTTATTAGTAGCCAATTAAATTGAATAATTTTAGTCGCGCACCGGTGGCCTTTGGCACAGAAGGCCAGCACGCTAACCACTGTACCAAGGCCCGAGGGCTCGAGGCGTATTAAATAACTTACTCTTCATCTACTACTCTACAGTAGAGATCTCTTCGAGTCATCCTCTTTAAAGTTTTTGGGTGGATGGAGGTTCCTTCTCTTCTCTTCTCCATTCTTTAATTGGGATCTTTATGAAGCCAATTTTTATTTTTTAATAAAAAATATCGAAGAAATAATCAACGTAAAAATAAATTTAATTTAGAAAAAAACTTTCGGCCGTTGATATGCCAATTATTTTTTTTTATTTTTTTAAATTTGTTTAAGGTCTTTTTCGGCATCTAAGGTCATTTAGATCTAGTCATCCGTATTTTTTCATTTTAAATGATTTGTAGCCATTTAAAATGAAATAAATTTTTCTCGCTTGGGACGGGAAGTGAACCCGGGACCTTAGTTAATGAGAAGCTAATTAATGTCTTCTGAGGTTTACTGATAGTCGTCAGATAGGCGGACATCAAGTGGGATATAAATTGGATCCGATCTAGGATTTAGGATTTAGATTGAAATTCAAATTTTCCCTGAGGATCT
>JAKCPI010011285.1:0-78610 GCA_023213315.1 Euborellia annulipes
TACGATTTCTCCCACAGGAAATGTATAGGGGGAAATATTTATGTATTCTTTTGTCTACTTTGTGTATTCCATGAATGTAAACAAATCCTCAAGCAGGCACTTCGAATTGGAATAATATTTTTCTTTTCGCCCTCGGGGCTTGGTGTAGGGGTTAGCGTACTAACCTCGTATACCAAAAGTCGGGGGTTCGGACCCCAGACAGTCCGATGATTTTATTTAAGGCATTTGGATACCAACTGGCTTAAATAGAAATGCCTGGACTCCCAATATTAAACATACGAGTATCGTTTAAAGTCTTAAATGGCCTATGTTGCCGAAAAGACTGTGTGAATGTATGTGTGTGTGTATGTGACTGTAAATGGGAAAAAAGTATCTGTTAAAAAAAAAAAAGGATTTGTTAAAAAAATTCATATAATGATCAAAGAAAATAAAAAATTATTAATTTGAGAGATTTGAGAGAGAATTGATTGGCTTTAATTTTTTATAATTAGAGTGATAGAACCTAATACTTCTAATGGGGTGAAATTTTCAGAAATTTTTGATCATTCGAGTATTTTTCCTCTAGGACAAAATTTAATTTGTTCAAACGAACAGACGGAACACTCAGTAATTATTTATATAGATATTTAATTGAATTTTCTAAATCCTATACCCAAGCAAAATTTAGACATTATAGACAGTCAAATTTCAACCACTGCCCTCTCTCTCTGTCGAAAGAATGCGCCAAAACTAATCAGGTATTTTTTTTTTTAAACCTATATTTTTGTTGATCCCTAAAACCCCTGAACAATAACAACAACAACAAGTCCATAAATTAACCGAAAACGTCAAAGAGTTGATTGAAAATTTTTTTTTATGGGTTTAAAGAAGAAAAAAAGAATCTGCGCAGATTTCAGAGAGCGAGAGAGAGATGCAATTCGTTCCTCGAGGACTCCTCCTCCTCCTCCTCCTCCTCCTCCTCCTTCTGCTTTGCACTTTGACCCTAAGCGAGGTTATTGAGAAATTAAGATGATTAGCCTGGAATGCCAGTTGCAAACTACTACCAACTGCCTGTTTGTTCAGATTTATTCATATCACACACATACACATGGATATAAACACACACACACACACACACATTGACCAGATTTCTTTTTTTTTTTTTTAGTCAGGTTAAGTAGTATATTATACTTTTTTATAGGTCCACTATCTTTTTATTTTATCCAGCCCTAAAGTTTGAATAAATTTACATAAGAGATATCAGAGCAGAGAGCCTACTTTATTACATGCTTTTCTAATCAGTGGCAAATCTTCTTCAACACAACAGATTCTTGGTCGCATACTGTACTTAGATACACACACACATACTCATGTAAAATTTAGAAAATATTTAACGACGACAAATAGAAGTGGAGGCGAATACAGAAGTTGGAGATTTCACGTTTAAGAGTCAAAACGACCCTTTTTTGCATTTAAAGGTGTTTATTATAAGCGACTCTTCTTGAGGGAAGTAAACACAAAACAAACTGAGATTTCGTATACAACTCCTCATATAAATCTCAAAATAATTTGCGAAAAAATAAAACGAGTCAATGAATATCGAAAATACACTGTGCGTCAAAAAAGGTAACACTATGGGTGCGTTCGATTTGGATGCTTTAAGCGCTTACGCTTATCAGTGCTATTTCAGTCGTTCGATTTGACCAGTAAGCGCTTATAAGCGCTCACTCCTAGCGTTTGATTTGGCAATTATAAGCGATTGCAAACAAACAAGATGGCCAGTGAAAAATTAAAAAATAAAAATAAGAAACAAAATGACACTAATAGGTTATGTATGACATTTTGAAAGAAAACAATTCATAATCTTTTAATATTTTGCATTGATTTCGGAAATATGGAAGGAACTTGCCATTATCTGCAGTAAAAACTACCTCTTCTTATCTAACAGCATCTATTAAATAATATTAGTTGTTAGCGTCCGCCATATTTTTTTTTTTTTTTTTGACAGATGAGGGCTGACAAACGCTCATGCTGCCCTAACTAAATGGAATAAGCGTTTGTAAGCGAAAGTTATGACATAATTAAGATGTCATTAATTGATTTGTGAGTCCTTAAAGCGCCAAATCGAACGGCCTGAGCAACGCTGAAAGAGCCAAATCGAACGGCCTGAGCAACGCTGAAAGAGCCAAATCGAACGGCCTGAGCAACGCTGATTTGGCTCAAATCGAACGCACCCTTTGTATCTTCTTAAGGAGACCTATTCTAATCTATCTTAATGATACTGTAATTTATTAAACATTTAATATGAAGTATCTTATACATTTGTAAGTAAATTTAACACAAATATCCATATCATTTTAATAAATAATTACAATTTAAATAAAATAAAGACAAAAATGTCGAAATTTTTTTTTATTAACGCCAAATTTCTAAAATTTTAAAATAATCTTTCCATTTCAGTCATAAAGTCTCTTATATCTAAACTATCTTATACAAATAAACCAAACGGAAGTCAAGATTTCAGCAACTGTGAAATCTTATAATAAATACCCTGCGGGTCCAAAAGACGTAGTAGCATTTTGTTTTGTTTTTCTTAGAAACCTCAAAACGTGTATATCCATCAAATTTTTGACATGAATCCAATACTTTCTCTCTTTATATATTAGCATATATAGAGGTAAGAGAAAGTAAAAATTGATTGTTAATTAATAATAGAGAATAAAGAGAGAGAGATGAGCAAGTAACTAACACACGCCGCCTATATACCAACTTGGTTGTAAATATTCACCTAAATAAATAATAAATAAACAGTTTTCTCTTTATTTAAGCAATTTACTTGATCTATAATTTTTAATTAAACAACAACAACAACAACAACAATAATAATAATCGTATAAATAATAAATACAATTAAGAGAAGAAGCCAAGCAAAACGGCAAATATCAATAAATAAAAAAATAAATAAAATAATTAAATGTTAATGAGGACTCTGTATGTGTGTGTGTGTGTGTGTGTGTGGGTGTTAATATTTATCTTAACATCTTTGGAAAAAAATAAATGTTTATCTTTATTAGATCAAAATTATTATTTAAATGCAATTTCAGCATCAGAGGCCATATTTTTTTTTATCTACTCTCGGTAAGGGATGGTTGCTTCACTTCTAATTAAGTAGCTCTCCCTCTGATATTGAGTCTATTCACATCTAGTTAAGCTAATCATATGATTAAATAAGAACCCATATTAGCTAAGATCCAAAGTTCGGTTTAAGGCTTAACTAAGGGGTGAAATTAGAAACACAAACCTTTGACCTTTATTTATTAAGTTGCTAACTTCACAAAACTCTCCTTATACCTGAGATAGCTAATTATAGTAAAAGAATTAGATTTTCGGTTTAACTGTGGTTTATTTGTAAAAATTACAACGTTTCGGCCACTCATTCTGAAACGTTGTAATTTTTAAAAATAAACCACAGTTAAACAGAAAATCTAATTCTTTTACTAATGATAACAACTGTGAAAGCCTAAACTTCAAAAAACATAGCTAATTATATGTGAAAAAAAACCCATTTTTTTCTAACTCGAAAGTTAAACGTATTCTTGTTTACTATATCGATGATTTGCTTGCTATCGGTTGGTTTTCTAGTTGACTAGTACTGAAGCAACCGGCCTCTTAATAATAAAATTAGCCACAAAGTGTCTGGCTTCAATTTTTAGATTAGAAGTAATATGACGTAAAATATGCTTTTTTTTGATTCAATATATAAATATTTCATTTGTCATTTTCTTAGAAAAATAATTATTAATGAATTCATTTATATCAAAGACTTGGGCAACGTAATTGAGATTGAAGAGAGAATTGAATTAAAATTTACCATTAGCTCTTGGGCAAACATGAAAAAATGATATAAATATTTTTTAAATTAGAATTAAATACACAAATGAAACTCTAGGTTATTTGTTTCAAAGGTTTTATTATTAACCTAGTGTTTAATTTGTACGAGGGCTATCCGGAAAGTTCCGTTTAAAAAAAAAAAATGTTTTTGAAGCCAATTTTATTTTTACATCAAAATACATGTCAAACTATTTTTCAACATAATTTCCGACAATGTGTCGTAGCGGGTGACCAATTTTTGTAAACCATCCGCAAAGAAACTCCCGCCAGTATAGATAGCCACGATTCCACAGCATTTTTCGTCTCATCGTCAGATCCAAAGCGCTTGCCACCTAGCTCACGCTTCATGTGCAGGAACAAGTGGTTGTCGAACAGCGCCAAGTCAGGGCTGTACGGCGGGTGATCGAATTGCTCCCAATGAAACTGTCGAATAAGCGATTGAGTGACACCAGCAGTTGATGGAGCAACAAAATTCCTTCAGCCCTGACTTGGCGCTGTTCGACAACCACTTGTTTCTGCACATGAAGCGTGAGCTAGGTGGCAAGCGCATTGGATCTGACGATGAGACGAAGAATGCTGTGGAATCGTGGCTATCTATATGCAGATGATTTACAAAAATTGGTCACCCTCTACGACAAGTGTTTGAACATTGTCGGAAATTATGTTGAAAAATAGTTTAAGACATGTATTTTCATGTAAAAATAAAATTGGCTTCAAAAACATTTTTTTTTTCAAAACGGAACTTACTTTCCGGATAGCCCTCGTATATTTAATTTTAATTTACAAAATGTTTCAACGTGAACCTATGGTCGAAAGTTTAAATCTTATATAAATACTTATTCAGAAGACGACACACCAAGTTAAATATTTTATTGGGCCTGCTTTTCGGTCTCGATAGAGGCCATCTTCCCCGGGGGGAGTGTCAAGGAAATATATATATATCGTAATTTGCATTAGACAGCTATATGCCTTAGAGAGTTTTTAAAAAGTCGGCTTCAAAAATTTGACTTCAGAATCGATTCGGAGAATCGAACAATATCAAGTCGACTTTTCGAGCGCCTTTTCCATCCCTATCTCATCCACATCTTCAAATTTTTTTGATAACGGCCGGCTAAAAGAACGATTGTAATTAAATTTATTAAATAAATATTACGACTACGACGACGACGACAACATGAGGGAGATTAAATAAAAAGAGATTAAAATTTGCCATTAAAAACAATTAATTTATTTTTTTCCATTTAAGGGAATCCCCTCTCTCTCTCTCTCTGTCTTTTTTTAGATTATATAAATCGCTCCGGGATTAAAAACATAAACGAAAGAGAGAGAGAGAAAAAAGGCCAAGAGAGCAAGTTTTTTTTTTTATTTTATTTTTACATAATAATAATTTTATTATTAGAAATTGGAGGACAAACTGGATTCTCAAAGAATATAGATCTCTCCCTGGGGGGTTTTCGATTTTTTTAAAAATATTTTTATAATCCATCGATCCAGTCAAATAATTTACATCTTTCAAGGATTTTATATATAAAAAAAGAAAAAAATTAAGACGTCAATCAATCGGCAATAAATTGGTGAAATAAAAAAAAAAAATAATTCAGATGATGATCGAACAGATATTTATTTTTTTTTTTTATAATTCGAGAAAAGATCTTTGATCAATAGGAAGAGTTTATTTAAAATTGCTACGAATTCTTTTCACTATTCGTCAGGCTATCCGGGGGGGGGGGGGCGGATTCCAATCGAGATTTCATTGGCAAAAATAATAGAAATTTTTAATCCTTTTCGGCTACAGATGCCATTTAGGGGTGATAAATTTATTTATTTAATTGAAAATACATAGTATCGATGGCTACCGGGGGGCCGTTCCACACGCTGATTTCCCGGGGTCACCAATCCCGTGCTTGGCATTACTTAACCGCAAAGATTGTTGTTAGAAAATTTAGTATTGGAAGAAGTTTTTTTATATAGCTGATTAATTGATGTAGTAGAAAGAGAAAAAAAGAGAGAGCAGCTAATTATATTTTCATTTATTATACCCTCAGTGCTGACGTTTCGGTCCTGTTTAGGGCCATCCTCAGAGCTATCAATATTTATTATTATATTAATTATTTTCAAGCTTTAACAATTAATTAACTAGGTAGAAAGGATGGAATTGTTTCAATCAATGCTTAAGATGCGAGATGTGTTTATCGAGCCGGCGCACTAGGATAAGGGTAGTCCACCCGCCGCGAAAGCGTGGAGGTCCTGGTTCGACTCCAGGGGGTGCAATTTTGACCAATCTTAAAATTAAGCACAAACATATCTCGCAAAACTTGCTATATTAACAATTAATAAGCCGCTCTCGAGGTTTGGTGTAGGGGTTAGCGTGCTAAACTCGTTTACTAAAAGTCGCGGGTTTGGAACCCAGGAAGTCCGATGATTTTATTTAAGCCATATTGGATACCAGATGGCTTAAATAGAAATGGCTGGACCCCCAATAGACATATTAGACATACGAGTATCGTTAAAAGTCTTAAATGGCCTAAGTTGCCGAAAATACTGTGTGTATGTGTGTGTGAATGTGAGAGTGAGTAGGAAAAAAGTGTCTAAAAAAAAAAAAAAAAAAAAAAAAAAAAAAACACTAGACGCGCTACTCGCCTTCGTTCACGGCGTATTGGAGGTCCTTAAAGCAAAAAAAAAGAAAGAAAATTTCATTATAAAACAATTTTTATTCTATTTCATAAATGGCTTTAATTTTTTCAAGATCCCAATGCTTTTCAATGGGAAAATTCTAGAATTTCACGAATTTTTTAAGCCTCCCCATTTGGGGATCTGGGCATCCAAGTGATTTTCCAGGACTCTACAAGGGTGCTATTTCAAAATTTCATCGGGAAGTTGATCAAACAGACAGACAGACTAACACGACAATTATAAACATGTTTAGTTAGAGAAAAGTTTAAAAAAAAATATATTCCAATTATTAGTAGACGTTTCGGTCTTGGTCAAGACGATAGTCCAAGTCCTAAAGTACATCTTTCTTTGTATAGTGGGGGATTGGCCTATCCCTGTTTGGGGATTTAGGGATCCAAGTGATTTTCCTTGACTTTATATGGGTGTAAATCTATCGAGAAATTGGTCAAACAGAGCCTGACAGACAGACAGACACTTGACATTTATAAACATGTATGAGATATTTTAGTGATGAATAAAAAAAAAAAAAAAAAAATAGCGGTTTATAATCCTTTTATTCATAGGCGTTTCGGTCTTCGTCGGATGAGCTCTTGGTCAAAGTGCTAAGCTATGTCCATTTATGTATGTGGGGGTTTTTATATTTCCTTTTCTTTTTACGGATTGCCTTCCAACATTAGAATGCTTTAAGTCATGATGAAGACCGAAACATCGTTATCATAAATGGTTATCAATTCCTATTTAGTGGTTTATGAAAAGGATTATGGCCTTCCAACTCTTTTTTTTTTTAATGGATCGCAATATAAAGTGGAGAGTTAAAAAATAAAAAAAAAGAATGTTTATAAAGCGAGCGAGCGATCCATTGATAATTGCATGCAGCAGCAGCAAAAGAGAGAAGGAGAGGAGAGAGAGGAGGGGGGGGGGGAGATTTAATTGCACCTTCTTAAACAACCATTAATATATCTTAATTAAGGTATTAGGTATGTTAATGAAAAGTAGCAATTAACCTCAACTCTATTAACGGAAACACTTTGACAAGCGTCAAAAGAATTTTATTTATTATTAGATGATATGGCGAGTGACATGGTTTCTTTCTTTTCATTACGTCTCTCTAGGATAAAAAAAAAGATGGAGGGGAGGGGGCGTGATTTGTAAAAAAAAAAAGTTGCGAAACTTTTCGGTTCTTATATTTGTTGGAAAATAATCTCATTGCGTTTATTCAGTGCCGGATTGCCCATTAGGGTGGAGTAGGCGATCGCGGCATCTGAGGCCTTTTAGATTCCAGTCGCTATTTATTTAAATTGCTCATTTGAAATAAATCCAGTCACCGATTGCCTCTGGTAAAAGTGGCAAGCATCGTAGATGAGTACGATTATATAATTATTTTTCGAGGGGAGAGGGAACTCATCTTTAAAGATTCCCCACCCCCCTTTATAAACTTATTTTAAAATTTTATAGACCAAATGTTTTATTCAATGGGAAATACTTTATGAAAATTTTTAAATTGTATATAAAATATCATTTTTCAGCTAGCCCCGTGGAGATATTTTGAACATGTAATATTGGTAAAATTTGACAGAGCCCCGAGATTTCGACTGCCCAGTTTTTAGTAGTCGCAAAATCCGCCTTCGGTGGGCTTTTCGTGTATATTAATATCATGCATAATAATGCGTTGTAATTTTATTGCACTTTTTTATAACGATGCAATATTGTACAAAGATGTTTATGCATGATATTAATATACAGTACCACCCCACCTGTACTTTTTTTTGACAATTCTACTTGTAAGTAGTCATTAAGAAATTTCATGTGATAATGTGTTTTGTATTAGCGTATTTTGTAAAATGATCAATTAACCAAATAAAATTTGTGAAGATGAGTGCGATTAGCGCTCGAAACGTCGGCGACAGGATATAACTTTATATATTTTTACTTGACTGCTGTGTCTCGGGAAGGCTCCCGTTCTCTCCTAATTCAATTTAATTATTATCTCAGGAACCTTTTATTTATTTATTTATTTTTTAATTAAGGGGTTACCACTTTGCTATACTCAGGAAATCTTTATCAGAAAAGAACGTATTTTGGAAGAAGTTAAAAATGTATTAAAATTAGGAGCGAATCAGCCCTCAGAGGGCGGTTTATACGTATTTCGACACTCAGTGACACATGACAGCATGTCGAAATACGTTTAAACTGTAAATGCTAATAAATAATATATTGAAACATATAACTTTGTGTTTTTAATTTAATTTATCTAATTAATAAATAAAAATAAAAGCTTTTTTTTTTTTTTTATTTACGGGATAGCCTTAGGCCATTTCCCACTTTTATGTACATAAATTGATACAAAGAACATTTTACAAAGAACATATAAGAAAATACAGAATATAAAAATACATGCATATGAAGTTAGAGAGAATACAAACAACATAGTAGAAAATAGAAGTTATAAAATTATCTGTAAATACAAAAAGCTTTTTTACGAGATATATTTTAAAAGAGAAGGAGAAATTTTTATTTTTAGTAGTGAAATAAAAAAATACCGAAACAGTTGTCTTCAAAATCAAAAGATCAAGCCGAGGGTCTTATTTTTACACATTCAAATTTTCTTTCCAAGTCCTTTTGAATTGAAAAATTTTAAAATTTAATAGAATAAATTTCTCACGGCCATAATACTTTCCCTTACTTTTATATTGCCATTTTTTTTTAGTTTTTAGATGGCTTACTGAAAGGAGCGAGGACAAACAAAGGTTTTTTGGGGAAGGTCAGTGAACTCTCTCTCTTTAATGGTCTTTTACCCTTCCCTCTATTCAAAAGAGTTGTCATGATTTACAGGTGCTATTTAAAACGCTTGATGTTTTAATTTTCATTTTTTTTTTTTTTAAGAGGTCCAAATGCTAGATTCGAAATTCCTTTATTTGTCTAATAATTTCACTTAGGGCAGGTTGTTTTAAGCTATCCCTCGGATAAGCCATGTTGACTATGACTCAAGTCTTTTCACATATAGTAAGCTAATCATTTGATTAAATAAGAGCTCAGGTCGTTGTTAACTAGCTAAGACCCAACTTAACTTAACTTAACTAAGGGATGAAATTAGAAGCAAGCCCTAATTTTTATTTGTTAAAAAATGAATTACCTAAAATTTTAATAATTAATAAATTATGCCTTTATTAAGTTGCTAACTTGACAAAGCTTTTTACTTTCTCTTACCTCTATATATATGTTAATATATAGAGAGAGAAAGTATTGGATTCATGTCAAAAATCTGATGTCGAGATTTTGATAGGTATTCACGTTTTGAGGTCCCCTGAATCCAAAAAAGTGGTTTTCGCGACATGGTCTGTCTGTGTGTCTGTCTGTGTGTGTGTCTGTGAACAAAATATCTCAAGAACGAAAAGAGCTAGAAGGTTGAAATTTCATATTTAAGTTAGGCACCCCCCATGGGACGTGACAGGAAGCTTTTGAACAAAATCGGCCCAAAAGTACTAGTACTTTACTGATGTAGTTTTTCAGTTTTTTTCGATTTTCTCTAAATTTGCTCCAACGATTTTTTTTTAAATTCAAAAATCAATTATTTTTTAGATTCTCTTTAAAATGTATATTCTCATTTTGTGATTGAAATCTTCTGAAGACCACTTTACTCTTGAACTCCATAGAAAAGATAGGAGAAATGGTTGCCATGGTAGCAAAATATAAATATTTTCCCATACTTATAAATTTTACATCTTAAAAATCGAATGTACCCTACTGTCGGAAACTAAATACATGTCGACACAAAAAATCTGGTGTGACAAGCACAGTACACAACTTTCGATTACCGAAGGTAAGAGAAAGTTGTGTGCTGTGCGCCAGTCACACCAGATTTTTTT
This sequence comes from Euborellia annulipes, assembly GCA_023213315.1. NCBI lineage: Eukaryota > Metazoa > Arthropoda > Insecta > Dermaptera > Anisolabididae > Euborellia > Euborellia annulipes. The sequence goes on from JAKCPI010011285.1 coordinate 10,410, forward strand.
TTTAAACACATTTTTTTCTCATTCACACTCACACACACATTCACACAGTCTTTTCGGCAACTCAGGTCATATAAGACTCTGAACGATACTCGTTATTTGTAAATATATCTATTGGGGGTCCATGCATTCTGATTTAAGCCATTTGGTATCCATCAAATGGCTTAAATAAAATCATCGGACTTTTGGTAAATTAAAGGCGCATTCTGCACTTGTTTGCCAGAATATAAATACAAATCAAATTTTTAAGTATTAATTTTTAAAATTTTACATTAAAAATACATTTTTTTTTTTTTTTCGAAAAAAAGTATTTTTTTAAATCTCAGGGGGGGGGGGTAATTACCCCCTTTACCCCCCTGTATCCGCCCTTGGTTGGATATTAATTAAAAATTTTGTTTTTAAAAATTTCCAATAAACTAAACAGAGAAAAACTGAAATGGAAAGATTATTTTAAAATTTTAAAAATTTGGCGTTAGTAAAAAAAAAATTTCGACATTTTTGTCTTTGTTTTATTAAAATTGTAATTATTTATTAAAATGATATGGATTTGTGTTAAATTTACTTAGAAATGTATAAGATATTTCATATTAAATGTTTAATAAATTACAGTATCCTTAAGATAGATTAAAATAGATCTTCTTCAGAAGAAACAAAGTGTTACGTTTTGATTGACGTGCAGTGTACCATCAAGAGAAAGATATTGGACAACCCCACTTCTACCCGAATTTAGAGCCTTTGAGGTATGTTTACAGGGCCGTAACTAGGCAGATGCAACAGATACACGGTGCACATGTTGCATCTGCCTAGTTCGGCCCTGTATGCAACCTCAAAAGGCTCTAAATTCAGGTAGAAGTGAGGGGGTTGTCCAATATCTTTTCTCTTGATGGTATATCGATGATTTGCTCTCTGTCGGATAAGTTTGTTAGTTGACTAAAAGTGAAGCAACCGGCACTAAAATCAACTTACTAACAGCGGCGTATCTAGCCTTTGAGAGCGGAGAGGGCGAAGCTCAACTAGGGCGGCGATTGTTTAAGTTGTAATATAATTTAAAATTTTTTGGTCAATCTATGGAAAGAATTTGTTCCCGAGCTATATCTTAGATGCCCTAGGGCGCCTATGTCGGTATTGAGGGTTCGCCAAAGGCTTGGTTCGCCTGAGGGGGCCCCCCCTTCGCCCCCACCTAGTTACGCTACTGCTTACTAATCAAAATTAAAACTTTATTAGTCAAAAAAATGTCAAGTAGTTTCCTAGTTGATTCGTCACAAACAATATTTATATTTTAACCGTATAATAAAATTAAATAATTTCCCTTTTAATAGGTTAATACACTATTTATTATATTTTAAAATATTTATCTTAATTATGACATTAAATAAGTTATTTTATTTTATTATTTTTTTGTACGGATTCCTTCACTCGTTTAATGCACTTGTAATAAATAGAAAAAAAAAGAGAAAGGCTGTATCTGTAATATTAGTGCGTGTCAATTGATTATTATATTAATTTCACATTAAATCTAAGTTTATAGGAATTATTATTAAAAAAAAAAAAAAATAATAAAGTCGCGAGAGAATTAAATTATCTATCGGTAGGCAAGAGGGGATCACGTACGTATTAGTAAGCAAGAGGTTAGTTAACTACAAATTTATTATTTTGTGAGAAAATTTTTTAATAAAATTATAGGCCCGCCTCTGGCAGGCTTTGCGTCTAGTCAGGAGCTCTCTCACCACCTGAGGCGGATCACTCCACTTGTATTAATTAGATTCTTTTTAATATCACTTGTATATATATAATTATAGCTCTGAGGATGGTTCAAACACGGAACCGAAATGTCAACCCTACACTTTCCTTTTTATTAAAGACTCTTCTATATATGGATACAAAATTTCATGTCGACGAGGAGTTGGTCAAATTAATTTTTTTCTTTTTTTTTTAATTGCCCTTTTCATCTGCACCCACCCGAGGTTTCGCCGCGCTTGGCATCGCTTAACCGCTTCTGGTAACTGATGCTCTTCTTCATTGCTATTTTTTTTTCTTTTAATTTATTATAAACTAGCGGCAAGGTTCGCCTTCGGCGAACCTTGCGCTAGCCAGGGGGGCTTCGCCCCCTGGACCCCGAGCTCGCCTTCGGCGAGCTTTTTCTGCCTTCGGCGAGCAAGGTTAGGATTTGAGTGCATGTCTCTTGTACGGCCATCGTTGAAACCCTGAAATTCCCGGAGCATAAACCTTCTTAATTCGTGGCCAATCCTCAACATCGATGCCTCGTTTCTTCTTTAGAGCAAAAAAGCAAATTTATATCTCAACCCCTCTAAAGGTCATTATAAAATTTAAAAAAAAAACTCCAAAATGAGGTTTAAGTGCTATTAAAATTAGAATTTCGAAAAAGGCTTCGTGAATATCGTCAAGGCAATAAACGTAATGTACCTGCCAAATTACAACTTTTTTTGAATAAATAAAAAAAAGATGTTGATAGTTAGATAAATTGAAGAATACAAAATTTCGTAAAAATGGAGGAGGAGCAGGGTGGTTTAGCTAAAACCAGGGTGGTTAAACAGATTACACCAAATTTTTTGTTTAGGATATATAAATTCTAATAATATTTAAAAAATTGGGGGTTTTTACTTTGTCTTTTGGCGGGTGGGAGGATTGGGCTGGGGCCATTTTAAAATTGGAATTTCGAAAAATCGCTTCTTAAATGACGCCTTGGGCCCAAAAGGACTCTACATGCCAAATTTCAGCCTTATAGGTATTATAGTTTAGGCTGCGCGTTGTCATCACTTAGTCACATCTCTCTTTATATATATAGAGATGGAAAAAAAAAGAAGAGTTGAAAAAAAAATGCAATTTTCACAAAAATGATTAATCAGGGTACCGAGCGGCCGGATATCAAAACACAACACCGAAATTGCTTTTAAGGGGGGGGCATTTAAGGGGGCTTTTAGCGTACAAAGCATATTGATATCTCATTTCAGTTAAAAGTTGGAAAAACCGAATTTTTCAAAAAAATGACGATTTGGGGTACTTAGAGGCCGAATTTGAAAAAACTCTGAAACAACGAATTTAGATATTCATCTAAGGAAAATTTTAGCGAAGAGAGCAAATTGATATCTCATCTCGTTTAAGAATTATTTAAAAGTTGGAAAAACCGAATTTTTTAAGAAAATGACGATTTGGGGTACTTAGAGGCCGAATTTCAAAAAACCCCGAAATTACTTTTTAGAGGTTCATTTAAGGAAACTTTGAGCGTAGAAAGCATATTAAAATCTCATTTCAGTTAAAAGTTGGAAAATGCGAATTCTTTTACAAAAATGACAATTTGGGGTACTTAGAAGCCGAATTTCAAAAAACCCTGAAACAACGAATTTAGATATTCATCTAAGAAAAATTTTAGCGAAGAGAGCAAATTGATATCTCATCTCATTTAAGACTTATTTAAAATACAAAAAAAATACCCCATTTAGTGCCCTTAAAATTGGAATTTCGAAAAATCGCTTCTTAAATGACGCCTTGGGCCCAAAAGGACTCTACATGCCAAATTTCAGCCTTATAGGTATTATAGTTTAGGCTGCGCGTTGTCATCACTTAGTCACATCTCTCTTTATATATATAGAGATTATTATAAAGAAAAGCTAAAATTAAATCTCCTAATTAGTATTCTATAATTAATTATATTTATTAAATCACCCAAATCTTCTGATAAATTCACCACAATAGCCCCCAGGCAACCTACGAGGAGAGGGAGCTGCTGTGACATCCCGTCCTGTGGAAGGGACGTAAAGAAGGTTCCCTCTCAATGATGCATTCTTCGAAAGGAGTAGGCTACACGCCGGTGCTGAGGGAGTCCCTCCCTCAAACTAGGACATCCTCCATAGCATAGAAGAGGTTGGATATAAGGAGCCGGTTGGAACCAGAAATAAGGATTAGTTCACTAGCTAGAGAAGAAAGCAGGAGGAGTTAGAGACAGGAAATGATGTAACTTCACGGGGTGCCGGTAGGATGGCTACGGCCAGAGGCCGGTTGGGCTTGAGGTGTGTGTCTCCGTACACGTAAGCACCTCGGGTAAATAAACGGGGATCCCGATAGGAATTTCTTCTGGTAAATTAAGAAAATTAATATTCCGATTGATAATTTTAATAAGATTTTGACGTAGGTTTTTTACTTTCTCTTACCTCTATATATATGTTAATATACGAGTATATAGAGAAAGTATTGGTTTCATGTCAAAAATTCGATGTCGAGATTTTGATGGATATACACGTTTTGAGGTCCCCTGAATCCAAAAAAGTGGTTTTCGCGACATGGTCTGTCTGTGTGTCTGTCTGTCTGTAAACAAAATATCTCAAGAACGAAAAGAGCTAGGAGGTTGAAATTTTATATTTAAGTCAGGCACCTCCCTGGGACGTGACATGAACCTTTTGAACAAAATCGACCAAAGAGTACTAGTACTTTACTGATGCACTTTTTCAGTTTTTTTCGATTTTCTCTAAATTTGCTCCAACGATTTTTTTTTTAATAATATAAGATGTACAGTCAGTTTGCATAATAATATTCAAAAAATTGATGTACAGTCAGTTTCAATATTAACCGCGCCCTAGTGGGCCCTGAATTTAGACAACCAGAGCGCTTAGCTGCTGTAATTGTCTCAAAAAATAATATCTCCACTGTAATATTAAAAAAAAAGTTTATTTATTCATTTTCTAATCACTCTGGTTGTCTAACTTCACATCTATTCTCTAGGGTAGCGGTTAATATTGAAACTGACTGTACATAATCGACTATTCTAAAAAACTTTGCAAGATATGAAGAGCAAATTTCCTGAAACCGAAAAATTACCAGTTAAATAATTCCAAGTAATGATTTCTCAGTTCTTTTTGATTACAGTACAAACCCCTCTTTACCGAAACCTCGGATTAACTGGCCTATCCCATTGGTATTATAAATTACATATATTTATGATACATTATTTTTATTAATACATATATTAAATATAAATGACGTTCAGATGGTGAAGAGGGAGAGGGAGTTTGTTTACTCGCTTGCTTCCCAGTCTATTTTTCTACTACAGGGGCTTGAGATCTCTTAAACAAAAATGAGTGAGGGAGGAAAACGAAAAAGAAAGAAATTCACCGAAACCTCGGATTAACCGGCGAAACGGGTATCCGGCCAGTTAAAAGGGGTTGTGCTGTATTTCATTGAGCGGCGTTGGTACCCATGCTCTGTTATTTGGCCTTCGAAGATACAGGCTACCAGATAATAGGCCCACGTGGCATTAAGAATTTTTTTTATTTTCCCCCCTGATGCATAAAAAGTTTGTAGTTCATTCATTCTATTATTTATAAACATAGAGACTAATTATTATGTGTAACAAGATAATAACTATAATTAAATAAATAACAAAATATAAACTCGTTAAGATTTTAGATAAACGCTTTGAAGATGAATAATCATTCGTTATTAAATTAAATTAGAGCTTCATCTATTTTTTTTTTTCAGAATCTAAGATTTTAATATTTTAAAATAACGCCATTCCCGTTATTTTATAGCCTATTAAAATAAATTCCAATAGAGATGGGGATGGGCAAAGAGAGAGGAAAATTATTTTGATTTTTTAACTGGCGACGTATCGGTTGTTTCCAAGATCTTTCAGGGCCCATGGCGGCCTGAAAAAGTTTATAACATTTATCCGATCTTACAATGATAAAATAAGATGTAATATCCATAAATTTTAAATGATATATTAAATGTCTTTGCAGCTGGAATTATAGTTGAAGAAGAGTAAAAAAAATATATATATTTTATTAGTGCTGACATTTCGGTCTCTTCTCGAGGCCATCTTCAGAGCCGGTTGGCAAGAATAAATGAAATAGTAATATGAGCGACACTTATTCGTATGAAGGCATTCCCTCCAAACAGTTCTGGCCTAGTCAAGGTGCCGAAACGTCAGCACAAATATAATATATTTGCCTGATAAAAGTCCTCAAGAAAAAGAATAAAAGGGTTCGTCCACATATTACGTAACGCCTTTTCTAGTCCCCCCTTCCCCCTGTCACAGTGTCACATACAAATAAACCCCCCTACAAATATTATGTCACAACATAGAACTTTTGACTGAGGGAGCACGCTGGTGTGGCGGGCTAGGGTGTCGCCTTTCCACAAAGAAGATCCATGTTCAAATCCTGGGTGCGCGAGCATTTTCATTAAATAAAAATATTTATTTAATGCAATCTGGATTGGAATATTGGATCTCACCACAATACCACCTGGCAAATTTACGAGGAGAGGGAGTTGCTGTGACATCCCGTCCTATGGAAGGGACGCAAAGACGTTTCCCTTCCAGTGATGCATTCTTCGAAAGAAGCCGGGGGTCCCTCCTAGGATAAGAAATGATGCAACTTCACGGGGTGTCGGTAGATGGCTAAGGCCAGAGGCCGGTTGGGTTTGAGGTGTGTGTCTTTGTGCACGAAAGCACCTCGGGTAAATAAACGGGGGTCCCGATAAGAATTTCAAATAATAATAATTTTTCCCCCTTAAGGCGGAACGGGAGCGAAGGTGTTACGCATGTTTTTCCCGCTAAGATGGCGTCGTGTGTCATAAAAGTATGCCCAAAAATCAAATAATTCAAAAATTTGTTAAGAGATGTCAGAATGGTAGCTAATAATATTTAATGCATTTGGTTGAATTTCATTGATCTTTTAACAATAAATACTTTATAAATGTTATTATATATATCTTTTATAAAAGCATAAAAATATATAAATATAGGCCAGATATAGGCTAATACTATATCGTCTGTTAGACTAGCCTGCCATCTATTGCAAGAATGCTGAACTAATTTGACATTTGATTTTTAAATAAATCATCTAAGCTTATTTTAAACATTCCTTAATTAATATCTGATTAATAATAACAATAAATTCATTTTTAAATTTTAAGAAAATTAAAAATTATTGTAGCAGATTGTTTTTTTTTTTTTTTTTTTTTTTTTTTTGTATTTGCTTGATAACAAAAAAATTAATTACGATAATCTTTTAATAAGTCATTAAACAAATTATAGCTCGATGTCCCAATAATCTCTTACGAATTTAATTCATTAAAAAAAAAAACCGCATTGAAAATTTCCTTATAATAGTCTAGTTTTTTTTTTTAAGTACGTTTAGACGTCGCTCCTGACCCCCCTTAAGAAACGAATAGCTTTAAAAATGCAAGAAATAATTTGTTCCCCTTAAAGGGATCGAGGATGGGGCTCGGATTGGATTGGATAAAGACAGACAGAGAGTCAGATCATCCGACATTACAAATATAGGCCTCCGAAGGCGGGCGGTGCGGCTAGTAATTATTAAAATAATTTTATTATAATCATTTAAGAGCATCAGTTTTTAATTTCACCAGTAGGGTACCGTAGTTAGTTAAAAAATAATAAAAATTCTCCATGGCTAACTTCACTTGATTCCTTTTTTTTATTATAGCTTACATCTAGATAGATAGATAAATTAGAAATAAGAAAGATAAAAACAGGAGCAAGAATGGATGCTGGTTGAAGGGGGTGTGTGTGTGTGTGTGTAAGAGAGAGGGAAAGAGAGGGAGAGAGTCAAGCGTGCCTATTGCATAGTGCAACCTGTCAGACTGTGAATCCGGCTCGAATGGGCGACCGCCGTTTATGGCACAGCTGACGCTAACGCTAACGCCTTCTTATTTTTTTTTTTTTCTTCTTTGAAGATTGCATTTTCATTAAAAAAAAAAAAACAATTCACTTCCGTTTATATTTAAGAACATATATGAAAAAATTCTTCAATAATTGATTAATCCTATGGAGAGACTTTAACGAATGAATAAGAACTGTGCTAATCTCTATCATGATCTAAGGGTCTGTGGTTTGCTTTGCCAAATGACTTCCATCTAATGAAATGTGAAATTTTATCTATAGACTGTATCCCTGAGATCATAGGCGTAGCGACGGGGGGGGGGGGGTTTGGGGGTTCAAACCCCCCCCCCATTGGACCCAAGCCATGACTAGATATTTAAGCTCTATAATACAAAATACTTTTTCTCTCTATATATTTCATATATAGGGTAAGAGAAAGTAAAATATAATAATTTTCTCTAGCTTAAAAAAAAAAAAAAAAAATAAATAAATAAATAAAACGCAAAAAATTCTAGAAAATTCTGAATTTTCCCATTGAAAATAATTGATTTTTGTTATGCTTTATAAAAAATTAAAGCCGCTTAAAATTGATTAAATTTCGCAAATGAAAAATAATAAAAATTATTATATAAATAAATTTTTTATTTTTTTTCTTAAAGAGGTCTGAGATAGAGAGAGTCTGGTCAAGAGAAACACAAAGAGAGACACCCCGGTATTTAAGGCCCATATACATAAAATTAAGAGATTTGCATTATTTATTGCCTGATACGAAGAAAGGGCGGGCACGAGCCACCTCGAGGGGGGTCCAGGGGGGAAACGAAGGTGGTGCAAGTGGCTAGTCATATATTTCATCAGACGCCTTATACTGCCCTATTAGTCGGGGGGGGGAGAAATAATCCCAAACCCCCCCCCCCCCCATCAAAAATTTCTGGCTACGCCTATGGCCTGAGATCCCCGTTTATTTGCCCGAGGTGCCTTCGTGCACGGAGACACACACACCTCAAACCCAACCGGCCTCTGGCCGTAGCCATCTACCGGCACCCCGTGAAGTTACATTATTTTCTATCTCTAACTCCTCCTCCTGCTTTCGTCTCTAGCTAGTGAACTAATCCTTATTTCTGGATCCTTATATCCAACCTCTTCTATGCTAGGGAGGATGTCCTAGTTTGAGGAGGGACTCCCTCAGTACCTACTCCTTTCGAAGAATGCATCACTGAGAGGAAGCTTTCTTTACGTACAGTGAGGGACAAAATTATGTCCCACCCATGGTATATGTTTTCTACTTGTAATTATTTCATTGTTTAAAATAAAAAATAAAATATTATATATTTTTTAAAAGAAACTTTCATGGTTCAAACCTAGAAAATTTCCAATAAAGATTTTTATTATAAGTTTTCTGGATTTTTTTGCGAATTTCAGGGTCTGAGTATTTTTCCTGGACTTATTATAACGTCCTCTATAAGACTGCAAAATTTGGTTTCAAAATTACGGTAAATTGGTCAAACAGAGAGTGTCAGACGGAGGGACAGACATACAGACACTCCGCTATTATATATATATATAGAAGAGATTAACTGTATGGGGCACCGTTAAAAAAAAAATTAACACACAAACAGGTCTATTCTCTAAAAACAGGCGTTAAAATTTAAAATAAACAAATGGGTGTTAAAAGTAATGTAGAAACAAGCGTTAAAAAAATGCTATTCTCTAAACAAAGTTTTAACAGCGACGTTAACATGTTGCTTTTAATTCAAAGCTATCAAAATCTTAACCTTACTTTTTAGGTTAAGGACGACGTTAAAATATTAAAGCCACCCTTAGGCATGACATTAATTTTTAACCTCTCTCCCTCCATCATTTTAATCGCTGAACAGCCACTTCTCTTATCAACTATTTAGTAAATGTTAACGCTTTGGCTTTAAATTTTTATTTACAGAATAGCAAGGAAGTGATTTTGAATAGCATTTTTTTAAAGCTTACATTACTTTTTAACACCCATTTGTTTATTTTAAATTTTAACGCCTGTTTTTAGAGAATATACCTGAATAAAATTTGAAGAGAATTTTTTTTTTTCCTCTTTTTTTCACATGCTAGTGGAGGTCCCACAGTGATACCAAACACCTCCAAAACAAATAAAATGAAGTAAAAGATGGGAAATAAGCAAAATATCAGTTTGATTTTAGAATCAAACTATCTAACTACTGTAATTTACTCCTGAAGGGAAAATAGTACTATAACAATAGTATGGTAAGTATGATTTGTACAAAAAGTGTACGTGATGGAATTTTTTCACTATTTTTCCTGAATTTGGCACTCGAAAATAGATAAGAATCACGCTTTAGATTCCAAACAATTTTTACATCGCAGACCTCTGAAATATAATGAGATTTATAAATAAAGATATCCTAATGTATAAATAAGAAATTATATATAATATTTAAGATATTGTTACCAAGTCACGCGAAATTGTCGATATGGCAACCCTGTTGTCATAGGACATATTGTTTATATAATTTTTGTTTTATAAATGTTTTGAGTTTTCTAATAAATAGCTTGTTTTTTTTCTCTTGTAATTTGTGCATTTTCTGAGTTGCCGAGGCCTCATATGTAACAATATTATATATATCGCGTAGGTAAGCCGCGAAACGGAGATTTATATAATTAGATATTACTTCATAATGGGCACACTGAGCGCAAATCGGTGTATCCGTGGTTCGACTCCCGGCGGCATACCCTTATATCTTTTTTCGGGTACATGAAGTAATATCTAATTATAGAGATATCCTAATGGATATTTCAAAAATGTGTACGTTAAAGGGTGATTGTTGTATTTTGTGAAAATAAGGCCAATACGCACGCGCGTAGGCAATGTACAATTAGGTAATCTTCGTGTTTAGTCAAAGCATTTAATGATGCCTAGGATATAATAGAAGTTTTAATTTTTAAAAGAGGATATAAGCATATAAATATAAATAGCCATAAAAAGAGATCTATTCTCTCTTATATTTCACAATCAGAAATATGAATTGCAAATTGCAAAAAATAAAAAAATATTGCTTCGATGGCATTGAGGTTAAATTATAAATGGATTATCGTTGCCCAGGTTCAGATTAGTTCCTAGGTAAGGACATCACCCTCAAAGACTAATTTTACTTTCTCTTACCTCTATATATATGTTAATATATAGAGAGAGAAAGTATTGGATTCATGTCAAAAATTCGATGTCGAGATTTGTGGTCCCCTGAATCCAAAAAAGTGGTTTTCGTAACATGGTCTGTCTGTGTGTTTGTGAACAAAATATCTCAAGAACGAAAAGAGCTAGGAAGTTGAAATTATATATTTAAGTTAGGCACCCCCATGGGACGTGACACGAAGCTTTTGAACAAAATCGACCAAAGAGTACTAATACTTTACTGATGTACCCTTTCAGTTTTTTTTTTTTTTTCGATTTTTTCAAAATTCCCTCCAACGATTTTGATTAAAATTCAAAAATCAATTATATTTTAAATGCTCTTTAAAATGTATATTCTCATTTTAGTCTTGGAATCTTTTGAAGCACAATTTAGGGGAAATGCGCCTGAATTGGACCACTGCCTAGATTGGACCATGTTGGTTGTGACTGTTTGGTAGGTGGTTCAAAGCTCCTAGCGACGGGATATGGTAGTACAGGACACCGTTCAGTACAGCTCCGAGTCTCATCGTGTTTGGACTCATCCTCTGTGTACAAAGTGTGTTTTGTGTTTTTGTGGCAGTTTCATGTTATTTTCCAAGCCTGTTACTTAGAAGCTACACCAGCATCTATACTCGAAGTTAAAACTAATTTAATATATTAATGTTACACGTATTTTTACCAATAAGAACGACGCAAATTTATTGTGATAGCATTATTTTTGTTCTGACTGTCATACACAGAATCCAAAATTGCGCATTTGGTTTGCCTAAATTGGACCACATTCAAATGGTGGTCTAATTTAAGAATATATTATTGTATTCCGTTGCAGCTGACGAGTCGTGGAAAATATGAACAATGGACAGAAGAAGAAATGGATAGGGCGATTACAAGTTACAGAAATGGTGACATGGGTCTAAATGCTGTAGCTAAATGTTATGGTGTGCCCAAAGCTACTTTGAAAAGGAGATTAGATGGTAAGAATTTACATGCGACGGAACACAAAAAAATTCTTGGACGCCTAAATGATTTACCGGATGAAATTAAAAATGATATAGTGGCTCATGTCCTCTAGAAGAAATGTTCTTTGGGATAACACATGCAGATTTAAAAATTCTTGCATACCAAGTAGCAGAAGAGAACTGTCTTTAACACCGCTTCAACAAAGATAAAAAATCCGCTGTAGATAAATGGTATTACAATTTTAATGCCCGCCATCCTCAACTAAGGTTACGATCACCGGAACCAACTTCTGTTGCCAGAGAATCTGGTTGTAATAAACAAAGAGTTGACGATTTTTTTAAGAAACTGAAATCAGTAGTAGACGAAAACAATATGGATGCATTGTTTATCTACAATATTGACGAAACTGGGCTCTCTACTGTTCACAAACCGCAAAAGGTTCTTGCTCTTAAAGGAAAACATCAAGATCGAGATTTTATGCTTTCTTGTTGCTATTTAATATAGGCGGTCCAATTTAGGAATACACTGGTCCAACCTAGGCAAATGCTCTCAGATTTTTCATCTTGACATAAGTTTAAAATAAGTAATTAAACTCTTTTATTTTTTATTCAAACTATTTCACGATTTGCAAATATGTATATGAATACTTTGTGCATGTATTAGTCTTTTCCAGTAAAATCCACATGTTTCTAAAATTATGTTATCAGTGATTTTAGTTAAGTGGTCCAAATAAGGCATACTTCCCCTACTCTTGTACTTCATAGGAAGGATAGGAGAAAAGGTTGCCATGGTAACAGAATATAAATATTTACCCATGTTTATAAATTTTACACCTTAAATTAAAATGTACCTTACTGTCGGAACCTAAATATATCTGGCGTGATAAGCACAGAACACAACTTTCTCTTACTGAAGGTAAGAGAAAGTTGGGTGCTGTGCGACCAATCACACCAGATTTTTTTTCCTTTTAAAAATTTCGACAATTTATATATTGGACTTAAATTAGTAACTAATTGATTCAAGATAAGCTGACTGCTCTGATTTCTTTTATTTGTTTTTTTATCTTTTTTGGTTAAATAAATAAAGTGAGACGTTGACGACGACGACGACAACGACATCTTTTTTTTCGCCTTTTAATTAAGAAAAAAAAAAAAAAGATGTAAATAAATATTAATCTAACATGAAAATTATTATCGTATTTATCATTGATAATTGATCCTTTTTTTTTTTTTTTTAATTTGTTACAAGATGTTAACAATTTTTTATATTTGTCCTTGTCTCTTCAAATTACAAAATGTTCAATTTGTTATCATTTTAATCGAATTGGATTTTTAGAGGGAGGGGGAGAGCAAAAAACAAAATATGCAAGATCAAAAACGTCAACAAATTCCACTAAAAATTGTGATTTCCATTTTAAATTCACTACAAAAATGTCATAATAGGAAAAAGAAAAAATACTAAGGGTAGGTTGCTTCACTTCTAATTAATACGAGGGTCGTTCAATAAGTCCTTAGAAAATCCACAAGATAACGTCGAAATTTGTTTTTATTAAGCATCATTACCCACTAAACAGCTTACAAAATCTCAGTTATATCCACCACCCATTTTTATTGTCGATTGATGTAAGAAACGTTTGTTTCTTTTAGAAAATGGAAAAAGTGAGTGATTAAACACTTATATTTAAAAGGCCTCACACCGAAAGAAATCAAAGCTGAGTTGGATGAAGTGCATAGCAAATCTGCTCCCTTGTTCGCAACTGTTTAAAATTGGATAAATGAGTTTAAAAGTGGCCGGACATCCACAAAAGATGAACATCGTTTGGTGGAAGTGACTACGTAACATTTATAAAGTATTTATTGTTAAAAGATCAATGAAAATCAACCAAATGCATTAAATATTATTAGCTACCATTCTGACATCTCTTGGCAGATTTTTGAATTACTTGATATTTGGGCATTCTTTTAATGACACACTACGCCATCTTAGCGGGAAAAACATGCGTAACACCTTCATTCCCGAGCCCCCTTAAGAAGACGTCTTCTAATCTATCTTAATGACACTGTAATTTATTAAACATTTAATATGAGATAATTTCTACATTTCTAAGTAAATTAACACAAATATCCATATCATTTTAATAAATAATTACAATTTAAATAAAAGAAAGAGAAAAATGTCGATTTTCAATTTGAGGGACAAATCAACATAATATGTTTTTGTTGAATATTAATTTAAAATTTTTTTTTTTTTTTTTTTTTTTTTTTTTTTTTTTTTTTTTTTTTTATTTTATTTATAAAAAACATTCACACTTTTTTCTCATTCACACTCACACACACACACACATTCACACTGTCTTTTCGGCAGCTCAGGCCATATAAGACATTTACGATAACCGTTATTTATGAATTTATATATATTAGGGTCCAGGCATTTTTATTTAAGCCATCTGGTATCCAGATGGCTTAAATAAAATCATCGGACTGCCTGGGGTCCGAACCCGCGACGTTTGGTATATGAGGTTAGCACGCTAACCTCTACACCACGCCCCGTGGGCAATTTAAAATTTTGTTTTGTTAAGAATTTCCAATCAAATAGACAGAGAAAAACTGAAATTGAAAGAAAATTTTGGCGTTTATAAAAAAAATTTCGACATTTTTGTCTTTGTTTTATTTAAAATGTAATTATTTATTAAAATGATATGAATTTGTGTTAAATTTACTTAGAAATGTTTAAGATATTTCATATTAAATGTTTAATAAATTACAGTGTCATTAAGATAAATTAGAAGAGGTCAAAAAAAAAAAATGATCCCCTATTTTTGATGTGCAGTGTATTAAATGCAATTTAAATTAATATTTAGAAATATATAACCTAGTGTATAATTTGAATATTTACTTTTAATTCACAAAACGTTTCAATGATTAGAGGCTACGATCAAATAAATTCAATCGGAGAGGATGCACGAAATGAAAGGAAACCAAGTCTCTTAAATTAAAAAAAAAGATTGATAAAGGATTAAAATTTGATATTTAAAAAGAGAAGGTAAAAAATTAGAGTATTTAATATAATAAATTTTTTTCCCTCGCTTTGATTTTTTTTTATATAGTAAAATTAATAATAATAAATCTCTGGACATTTCTAGGTAAATCCTAATAATTATTTTATACCCTTAATCATAATCCAAATGAGCTTTTAAAAGAATAATCCCTCAATGGGAATATTTAATCACCATGAATCCCGTAGCGGATTATGCCATGGATTTGATTCTATACAGACAGACAGACAGACAGGCTGACATCAGAAGCCTTTTCCTTTATAATAAAATCTGTCCTTTATCTATACAGCATATTAAAAAAAAAATTAATATATAGATCATATGGCGATCGAGTCAGAAATAAACCACGTCACGATTGAACTGGGCCAACACCATTTAGAAAAATCTGGTGTGACTGGCCGCACATTTGGTAATCGTAAGTTGTGTCCTGTGCTTGTCACACCAGATTTTTTGTGTCAACATATATTTAGTTTCCGACAGTACGGTGCACATGAAAATACATGTGAAAATATTTATATTCGGTTACCATGGCAACCATTTCTCCTATCTTTCCTATGAAATACAAGAGTAAAGTGGTCTTCAGAAGATTTCAATGGCAAAATGAGAATATATATTTTAAAGAGTAGCTAAAAAATAATTGATTTTTGAATTAAAATAAAAAATCGTTTGAGCGAATTTTGAGAAAATCGAAAAAAATCGAAAAAGTACATCAGTAAAGTATTAGTACTCTTTGGCCGATTTTGATTAAAAGCTTCGTGTCACGTCTCATGTGGGTGCCTAACTTAAATATAAAATTTCAACCTCATAGCTCTTTTCGTTCTTGAGATAATTTATTCACAAACACTCCACTTATTAGGAGGGCTCAATAGTAAATTTTAGGCATAATCTCAATAGTTAATATATATAGGTAAGGAAAAGTAAAATTAACGATTTTGATAAACGCAGTTGAAAAAAAAAGAATAATTGTATTTGTTTAAGATGGAGAGAGAGAGAGAGAGAGATATGTCAAATCATTAAATGATTGTGTATGTGAATGAATGACTTTCAAAAAAATTAAACTTAATCTTAATTTAATTGGAAGATTTATTATCGTTAATCAATATAATTATTTGTGATTTGTATGTTGAAGAGGTTTCATTTTGATAATAAATTATGTTAAATATATAAATAAATAATCTCTATCTTATTTATTATTTTAATAAAAAAAAAAAATATTTTTTTTTAATGAAATTTTGTACTTTATTATTTAAAATCCCTATCGGAATTCTTGTTTATTTACCCGAGGGGCTTTTGTGCACCTCAAACCCAACCGGCCTCTGGCCGTAGCCATCTACCGGCACCCCTTGAAGTAACATCATTTCCTATCTCTAACTCCTTCTCCTGCGTTCATTTCTACCTAGTGAACTAATCCTTATTTCTGGATCCTTTTATCCAACCTCTACTATGCTAGGGAGGATGTCCTGGTTTGAGGAGGGACTCCTCAGCACCGACTCCTTTCGAAGATTGCATCACTGAGAGGGAACCTTCTTTACGTCCCTTCCACAGGACGGGATGCCACAGCAACTCCCTCTCCTCGTGGAATTACCTGGGGGCTATTGTGGTGTGATCCTATATTCCAATCCAGGGCCTGCTTGAGGAATTCTTTATATTAAATAAATATTTTTATTTATTTATTAATTTTAACTCTTGGTATGCGCGCTACCAGCTACACCAAGCCCAAGGGCATATTTTTATTTAATTTAATTAAAAAATCTCTCACGTAATTTTGTACTTGAAATTATTTTTGTTATTTCTCATCTTTAATTTTTGGTTTATTAAAAAAAAATATAAAGAGCTTGAAGCTCAATAATTCACTGCACTAAAAGGGTATCAACAACAGCTACGATTTGCTTGCTATTCAGTGTTTATAAAAGTGGGGGTTTCTTATCCCTAAAATGAATTAATATAATAATAGACCGTGAAAACTCGATCCCAATTAAAAAAAAAAAAGTCCTTGAAAATTCATCCAGTATTTTGAGGAACAGATATTTTTATTTTTATTTTTTTTTTTTTTATGTGGACACTTATTTATTCATCGGGAAGATCACAATATCAAGTATATGTGTGTATTAGGGTGGTTCTTATTTTGGACTTTTTCAATTTTTTTTCGACGATATTTTTAAATCGGTTCCAAATCTATAAAAAAAATGCATCTTAATTTTAATATTAAAGCGGTCCCGCCCCCCCCACCCCGATAGCCAAAGTTTTTAATGGACATAACATAGGAAACGTTCAGTTATTACTTTGGAATTTTTTACCTCATGAACTAATGAACAGATCATGTCGACAAATAATAATTCTTATAGCAAATTTAACGGTCTAGAAAAAAGGTCACTTATGATTTTTTGCTAACTTGAATGGTTCAAACGTTAATCGAAGTCAAAATCAAAGTTCTAGTCTATTTTATCCTCGAATATCTTTTGAACCATTCAAGTTAGCAAAAAATCATAAGTGACCTTTTTTCTAGACCGTTAAATTTGCTATAAGAATTATTATTTGTCGACATGATCTGTTCATTAGTTCATGAGGTAAAAATTCCAAAGTAATAACTGAACGTTTCCTATGTTATGTCCATTAAAAACTTTGGCTATCGGGGGGTGGAGGGGGGCGGATTGATATTAAAATTAAGAGCATGAATTTTTTTTATAGATTTGGAACCAATTTAGGTTTATCGTCGAAAAAAAAATCGAAAAAGTCCAAAATAAGAACCACCCTAGTGTGTATGTAGTATATATTTAAAAATTCGATCGTCCCGATGAAGAGAGCAACTTGTCCTCGAAACGTCCATATAAAAAAAAAAAATAATCTCAATTTATTTAATTTCTGACTTCACATCTTAATTTCATTAAATATATTTTTTGAATTTTTAATAGAGAATAAAAATTTGAAATTAAATCTCATAATTATTATTACATAATTAGTGATATATATTAAATTTTAATTAATTTTTGCTCTCTTACCTATGTATATATGTGATATATATATAGAGAGAAAGTATTGGATTCATGTCAAAAATTCGATGTCGAGATTTTTGATGGATCTTCACGTTTTGAGGTCCCCTGAATCCAAAAAAGTGGTTTTCGCGACATGGTCTGTCTGTGGGGGGGGGGGGGGGGGGGTGGGTGTGGGTGGGTGGGTGGGGTGGGTGTGTGTTCAATTTTAAGCATGAAGGAATTGAGCTACGAGGTTGAAATTTGATATTTAAGTTAAACACCACCCGGGACCGGAAAAATAAGCTTTTAATCAAAATCGGCCAAAGAGTACTAGTACTTTACTGATGTACTTTTTCAGTTTTTTTCGATTTTCTCAAAATTTGCTCCAACGATTTTTTTTTAAATTCAAAAATCAATTATTTATTAGATGCTCTTTTAAAATGTATATTCTCATTTTGCGATTGAAATCTTCTGAAGCACACTTTACTCTTTGTACTCCATAGAAAAGATAGGAGAAATGGTTGCCATGGTAACAAAATATAAATATTTTCCCATACTTATAAATTTTACATCTGAATTCAAATGTTCCGTGCTGTCGGGAACTAAATATATGTCGACACAAAAAATCTGGTGTGACAAGCACAGAACACAACTTTCGATTACCGAAGGTAAGAGAAAGTTGTGTGCTGTGCGCCAGTCACACCAGATTTTTGTCATTTAAATAGATAAAGAAGAGAGATAGCATAAGATAAAAAATAGAAAAATGGCATTTATTCAATACCCCTAAAAGGACAAAGAATATAGTAAAAGTACTTTTATTTTTAAATAGACAGAGAGAAAATTAATGGACAAGTAAAAAAAAAAAAATAATTAAATGAATAAGTAGATTATTTATTTTTTATATTTATCTAACCTTAATTATCTGCGAAATTTTTTTTCTCTTTCTCTCTCTTCTTTTTACGCCATTGTGCATATATTATTATATTTATATCTATATAATATATCACAATATAAAAAAAAGAACATTTATACAACGATGTTAACAAGTTTTAAATCTTATCCAAAAAAAAAAAAAATCCATTAAGATATAAAAAGCCAACAACGAGAAGAGAGAGATTAGAGCCAATGATAAACTCGTCTACCAACCAAACACTTGTGTTGTTATTAAAACATGTCTATTTTATTAATTTTTATTTAATTGTGATAAGAGATTTTTGCTCTGCTCTTTGATGAATAAATCCTGTAATATTTTTTATATATTGCGTATTAAAAGAAACTTAGAGGGATTGACGTTTCGGGATTTTTATACCACCATCATCATACACTTTGGTAGAGAGACGAGATTCTCAAGTCAAGGTGCCAGGGTTTTGTCGCAGACGTTTCATATGCTTACAAATAAATAGTCAATATATAGGCCTACAGATGTGAATAAAATTTAATGAAGAAACTTTTCGTATCTTTTGTGTTAAAATATTTATTTTATTTAAATTTTACAAATTTACACCGATTGAAATGCTTCTTTATTTGAGAATCATCCCTTCCTATGGATGTTTGGTAGCTTTATTAAATTAATAATGGCAAATGTATCCCATTGAATAGTAGTAGAGGAGAGGCTTAAAACAATGCCATCAAAAAAAAACTAGTTTCAACTTTATTTCGAAGTTATTTCTAAATGATACATCTGTATTTAGGTAGATAGGTAGGGCTTATAGCTGGTAGATCAATCAGGATAGGTGAAAAGGAGAAGAAAATCCGCAGCCAGTTGTATTTCATTAATTTTTATTCCATCATGTCGACGTTTCGATCCCGCTCGGGATCATCCTCAGAATAGCATGGGTGTCATATATTTGTATAATTCAATCATATTATTTTCAGAACTTATGGCAATTATCTATTAAATATAAATCAATTATATCAGTTTAAATACAATTGAAATGGTCAAAAGAGACGATGGTACGACGTAAGACAAATCAGGAGTAAAAATAATATGATTGATACAACCATATATGACACCTATCTGTTCTGAGGATGATCCAGAGAAGAGATCGAAACGTCAACATGATGGAATAAAATTTAATGAAATACAGATTTTTTTTTACCTATCGACATTGTTTATTAATTATTGAAAAAAAAGCATCGGACGACCGAAACGTCAAAAATCAAAAAAAAAACTCAAAAGTTTTATCTGATTTAATAACTGGCTACCATTCTATTGTATTTTTTATTTATATATTAATTATAGGCCTATATTAGCTGCGCCACCCGGCGTTACTCCTGGACCTCCTTCCAGTATGCGGGGGACCCTTGCCTAGTATAATTATAAAACAATTTTCAAAGAGATAGTGATGGCTGACTAAGCAGAGTATATGACGCTATCTTCCTCCAGTAATTTTAATAAACATCTATTCAATATACCCGCCGACCCCGCACGCGCGATTAATTATGGCGAGGACAGAAGAAGAAGAAGACAAGATCATTATTCAATATAAAATGAAAAGGTTATTTTATGTCTATAAGAATTTTTTTAAAAATTTTTTATTTAAATGTATATTAATAAAAGAAAGGCCGAACCCAGGACCGAAACGTCAGCTAAGTGAGATTAAAATGTTCTTCAAATTCATCGCCCACTCCAATACTATGTATATCGCACCTATATCTACATTCGTATAAAATAATTTAATTTATGTACTTTCAGGAAACCAATTAGGAAATGCCCCATTAGCCTTTTAACCAACACGCTAAAATTCTTGTTATTATTTTTAAAAATATTCTTTTTTGTTTATATAAATGTTTTCCTAGTCAATACTTTTTTGTTGTTTTGTTGAAGATGATTCATTGATTATAATTATGATGTAAAAAATAAAACTCTTAGAAAGGAAAACTCGATAAAAAAAAAAAATTTAGAATAATAGATTGTGAATAATTATTATCGTTTGATTTAAATAATGAGTAGGTTAATAAATATCCATTTGGAATGAATGGTAAATAAAGAATTTATAGACTCTATCCGTTTGTCTCTATCTATAGCTCTGATTCCAATAATAAGGAAAAAAAAAAACGAAAATAATGGGTGAGAAATTTTGAAATTAAAAATAGAAATTCTGGTGTGACTGGTCGCACTCAGCACACAATTTTCTCGTATTTTATGGGTAGAAAGTTGAAATTTTAAATTAAACACCCCCGGGACGTGACACGAAGGATTTTAAATAAAATCGGCCAAAGAGTACTAATACTTTACTGATGTTTTTTTCGATTTTCTCAAAATTCGCTTTCAACGATTTTGATTAAAATTCAAAAATCCATTTTTAAACGCTCTTTAAAATGTATATTCTCATTTTGTTCTCAAAATTGTTTGAAGCACACTTTACTCTTGTACTTCATAGGAAAGATAGGAGAAATGGTTGCCATGGTAACAAAATATAAATATTTTTTTTTCTCATTCACTCTCACATTCACACACACATTCACACAGTCTTTTCGGCAACTTAGGCCATTTAAGACTTTTACGATAACCGTTACTTAATAATATATACTTATTTGGGGACCAGACATTCTTATTTAAGCCATTTGGTATCCAAATGGCTTAAATAAAATCATCGGACTGCCTGGGGTCCGAACTCGCGACATTTGGTATACGAGGTTAGCACGCTAACCTCTACGCCAAACAAAATATAAATAATTTCCCATGTTTATAAATTTGACATCTTAAATTCGAATATATTGGCAGAAACTAAATACATGTCGACACAAAAAATCTGGTGTGACAAGCACAGAACACAAAATTTGCTTCCCGAAGGTAAGAGAAAGTTGTGTGCTGTGCGACAGTCACACCAGATTTTTTATTTAATAAATATATCTATGTAAAAATTATATATCTATTTTTATAATTTTTAGTTTGAGAGATATAATTATTATAATTAATTACAGCTTGATTTTAAGATTAATAAAAAAAAAAAACTACACAAAATGTTAACATCACGGGGTCGGCAGAAAAATATACCGACATCTGTATTTTGCCAACAGAGGATTCTATAGATTTTTTCAACACTCACACTTTTTTCTCATTCACACTCACACACACATTCTCACAGTCTTTTCGGCAACTTAGGCCATATCGTCGCCTGAATCACGTAGTGGCGTATCTCAATTTCTATTGTTTTTCAGGAAAGCTGTTTATAGTTCGTGTTGTTATATTAAATGTTGAGATCTTCAAAACCAAAAAACCTAAATAATACGAATGGAAATACAGATTCGACACTTTGTGATAATGTAAAGAACGCCAGGCAGGACACGGCCATACCCGTTGTATCTCAATTTTTAATTTTTTTAGATACGTCACTACGTGATGCAAGCGACGATATAAGACTTTGCCGATATCCGTTATTGATTAATATACATATTGGGGGTCCAGGCATTCTTATTTAAGCCATTTGGATACCAAATCATCGGACTGCCTGGGGTCCGAACGCGCGACGTTCGGTATAGAAGGTAGGCACGCTACCAACTAAACCAAGCCCAGATTTTTTTTAGGTAAAACACTGTATTTTATCTATTACAAAATGAAATTTATAGTTGTGATGTTATATTAATAAGATGGTAGAAAATGAGAGATGCAGCTAAGGTTTTTCTTTATTTATTTAATCCGCACAGCTGACGTTTCGGTTCCTTATTTGAACCATCTTCAGAGCTAAATAAATAAAGAAAAAACATTTGCTGCATCTCTCATTTTCTACGCTCTTATTAATATTACTTTCTCGAACAAAATCGGCCAAAGAGTACTAGCACTTTACTGATGCACTTTATCAGTTTTTTTCGATTTTCTCAAAATTCGCTCAAACGATTTTTTTTTTTAAATTCAAAAATCAATTATTTTTTAGATTCTCTTTAAAATGTATATTCTTATTTTGCCATTGAAATCTTCTGAAGACCACTTTACTCTTGTACTTCATAGGAAAGATAGGAGAAATGGTTGCCATGGTAACAAAATATAAATATTTTCCCATACTTATAAATTTTACATCTTGAAATTCGAATGTACCTTACTGTCGGAAACTGAATATATGTGCACGATGGGCACCGCTTCCTTACCTTCGGTAATCGAAAGTTGTGTGCTGTGCGCCATTCACACCAGATTTTTTTATGTATTGTTATGGTTGCCATACCATATTTTTTGTGATAAATATTTTGTTTTGTTATAATATTTTCCTGATATTAAACGTATTTACATTTGCCGTATTTCTCCCATATACAGAGTGTAACAAAAAAAAAAAAAAAATATTGCAACCATAAATTGTATGATTTTATTTTATGCCGACCCCGACACCCCAGCCCTGGTTAACATACTAATGTGTAGAGAAGAAGAATAATTCTTTCATTTACAAATTTTCTTTTCTGTAGCCTTCTACTGATTTGCATTTATGATTTGTTTTCTTTAGAAATTTAAATTTTCTTTTAATCCCCTCTTTCTTATCCTACGCGCCCTCCTTGAAAAGAAGTCACCCAACCAGGGGGATTATCAAAATCGGATTATCTCCCTAGGGAGGGATTTTCTCAGGCACTAGTGCCGGGAGTTTGTAGCTTTGTGACCACACGGAGGGATTTTTTTTTTTTTTTTTAGCGAAACACTTTTTTTTTTTTCATAATTTTTTGAGTGACTTGTAAGTCCAAGAGAGGTTTGTTATTAAACCGGAAGCGGCCAGGTAGGTAGGGGATTTAAAAAATCATTGCGTTCTTCCTGTGTTCCGGTTGACAGCAAACAGAAACAGTGTGGCAGCAGCGTCAGACCGGAACGCCGTTCTTGTTGATGTTGTTGTTGTTGTTGGTGGTGAGGGTGTATGGGTGTGTATGTGTTTGTGAGTGGGGAGAAGAAGTAAAGGGTTAGCTTGCGAATCATCATCAGAACAGCATCCATCGCACTACAAAATCAAATTTTATAGATATTAAACGTATTTTAATAAAAAAACTTGACTATTACAAGGAATTTTTCAATGCGTTTTTGTTTTTTTAATGTATTATATTCAGAAGGGATTATTGTAACAAAAACTGTTACAATAGCCTGATTATAATTTTTTTTTTTTAATTTAGAAATGAATTTTTGTTTTTTTTCCCCCCCCCCCCCAATTTATTGTTAATATTAATGAAGAAAATTTTAAAATAAGATTAGTAGATATATTTAAAAATTATGTGTCAAATTAGTTCAGCATTATTGCAATAGATGGCAGGCTAGTCTAACAGACGATATGTTATTAGCCTATATCTGGCCTATATTTTTATATTTTTATGCTTTTATAAAAGATACATAATATATAATGACATTTATAAAGTATTCATTGCCCTCGGGGCATGCGTAGGGGTTAGCGTGCTAACCTCGTATACCAAAAGTCGCGGGTTCGGACCCCAGGCAGTCTGATGATTTTATTTAAGACATTTGGATAACAAATGGCTTAAATATAAATGCCTGGACCTCCAATAGATATATTTAAACATACGAGTATCGTCTAAAGTCTTAAATGGCCTAAGTTGCCGAAAAGACTGTGTGTATGTATGTGTGTGTGAATGTGAAAAAAGTGTGAATGTTTATAAAAAAAGAAATATTCATTGTTAAAAGATCAATGAAATTCAACCAAATGCATTAAATATTATTAGCTACCATTCTGACATCTCTTGACACTTTAACAGGCATACTCGTAGTTTGAGAGATATAGAGAAAAATAATTTTAAATAGAAAATACGGGTTAAAGTTTAGAAAATTTAAATTTTTACAATTTTTTAAACTTTGAACACCAATAAGCTTTTAATCAAAATCGCCCAAAGAGTACTAGTACTTTACTAATGTACTTGTTCAGTTTTTTTTGATTTTCTCAAAATTCGCTCCAACGATTTATTTTTAAATTCATAAATCAATTACTTTTTAGATGCTCTTTAAAATGTATATTCTCATTTTGCCATTGAAATCTTCTGAAGACCACTTTACTCTTGTACTTCATAGAGAAGATAGGAGAAATGGTTTTTTTTTGCCATACTAATAAATTTTACATTTTGAAAATCGAATGAACCGTACTGTCGGAAACCAAATAAATGTCGACACGAAAAATCTGGTGTGACATGCACAGAACACAACTTTCGATTTGAAGGTAAGAGAAAGTTGTGTGCTGTGCGACCAGTCACGATTGTTTTAATAAACAAATCTAAATACAAAACCACAAAGAAATAACCGGGTCATGAAACAAAAAGCGGAGAAATGAAATTTGAATCCATTCAATTACAGTATTTGATCATTTTTGCAACAAACGAAATAATAAAAGAGGATTTTCGTTAAATATTTTCTGTCTCGTGCATCCAAGTCTCCTAGCGGGCGATTAGCAGCATTTAATTGGTCGAGTTATTTCGAGGCCACCTGCCAATAAAACCCAAATGGACCTTGATTTTTATGAATAGGAAAAAAAAAGAGAGTCATCTGGATTTCGTGGTAGAGTAGTAGAATCTGTGGTCAGGATTGGAGAAGAAGAGGGAGGGGGGGAGAGGGGGAGTTTTCCTCTCTGGGAATCCTTTATCTCAGGGAGAGAGGAGGATTAGAGAGAAGCTGCTGCTGCATTCTATTTTAGTTTAGCACTTGAACACACTCTAAGGGTGCTGCTAGAACTAGAAATAGAACAAAAAAACCCTATATTGGACACCTAAGGGATCTTTTTGCCTTCCAATAAAATTATTAGTAAGCTTATGGGGATGTTTAGGAAATCGAGGTTATTAATAAATTCTGAGACTCATTTTTTATCGCTTAGGTCTACGAACTGATTTTCATAAACTTGGCCCGGTACTAGGCTTTATGGAAGCCCTCGGGGCTTGGTATAGTTGGTATCGCGCCTGCCTTGTATACCAAGGGTCGAGGGTTCGGATTCCAGACAGTCCGATGATTTTATTTAAGCCATTTGGATACCAAATGGCTTAAATAAGAATGCCTGGACGCTCAATAGATATTATAAAAAATAACGGTTATCGTAAAAGTCTTATATGGCCTAAGCTGCCGAAAATACTGTGCGTGTGAATGGGAAAAAAGTGTGAGTGTTTAAAAAAAAAAAAAACTTTATGAAAAACGCATGCTCGGGAAGGGGTCATTGTGCATGAAAGCGCCTCGGGTAAATAAAGGAGGATCTCGATAGATATTTCAAATAATAAAAAAATAATAATAATAATAATAAATAATATGAAACAAATAACCGAGTATATACTAATTGCAAAAATATTTCAAACATTGAATGTTATCTATTTTTTAGTCATCCAAGTGGTGGAGTTCTTATATCCACCAAAACTTTAGCCAGAATTAAATTCCATTTGCCCAAAAGAGAACTTTTTATTTCATTAACAAGACAAGTTTTAATCTAGATGTGATCTATGATCACTAGGGCTCGGATTTCGCCCTATTTGCCTTTTTTTAATTTATGGCTTAAAATTTAGGCCAATATGATATGTATACGTTTCATGAAATTCTGAATAAAATAGGAGGCATTTGTTAGTGCCTATAATGCCTATTTTGGCCGATTCTGGGTTTTAGTGCCTATTTCATCTATAAATGCCTTTTTTAGTGCCTATTTTAAGTTCAATAGCCAATTTCAATTTTTTATGAGCTATACATAGGCTAAATTTAAAATTTTTTGAATTATCAAGAAAATATTTCAAGGGGGGGGGTAAAGGGGGTAATTACCCCCCCCCCCCCGAGATTTGAAAAAAAAATACTTTTTTTCGAAAAAAAAAAAAAAAATATTTTTAATGTAAAATTTTAAAAATTAGTACTTAAAAATTTCATTTCTATTTATATTCTGGCAAACAAGTACAGAATGCGCCTTTAAATTACCGAAATTAAGAAAAAATTGTGTGCTGTGCGACCAGTCACGCCAGATTACCAAAAATAAGCCATCAATTTTTAAAATTTTTTATATTATTTCTTAATTTCTGCCTTTTAAGTGCCTATTTTAATAATTTTTAGTGCTTAGTTGCCTGCCTATTTTAAAGATTTTTAGTGCCTATAAATCCGAGCCCTAATGATCAGATTCCTAAATATAAGACTCCTGGGAGGTTAACTAAAAAATCCTGATCACACTCTAGTTGGACAAAACAAATAAAGAATATCGGGAGATTGAAACAGCCCAGCGGTCTTTTAATTTGATTAGATATTTGGGATGATTTTTTTTAAGGTCTTTTTCGGCATTTAGACCCTATCCCTATTTAATTCAAATGATTTGTAGTCAAATCTAATGAAAACAATTTTTATCGCTTGGGACTGGAAGCGAACCCGGATCACCGGGCGAGAAGCTAGTGTCTTCTCTCTGTGCCACGGGTCACGGGCATTTGGTATGACTTTCTGGGGTCACTGGTTGGGTTACACAGCCCCCAAATTTCTATTACCTTCTGTAATCGAAAGTTGTGTTCTATGCTTGTCACATCAGATTTATTTAGTCGGCAAAAATGAGAATATAGATTTCAAAGAGCATCTAAAAAATAATTGATTTTTGAATTTTAATCAAAATCGTTGTAGCAAATTTTGAGAAAATCGAAAAAAAAAACTGAAAAAGTGCATCAGTAAAGTACTAGTACTCTTTGGTCGATTTTGATCAAAAGCTTCGTGTCACGAGCCAGGGGGTTGCCTAACTTAAATATAAAATTTCGAACACCTAGTTCTTTCCGTTTTTGAGTTATTTTGTTCACAGACAGACACACATACAGACCATGTCGCGAAAACCAGTTTTTTGGATTCAGGAGACCTCAAAACGTGTATATCCATCAAAATCTCGACATCGAATTTTTGACATGAATCCAATATCCCTACTAACATATATATAAAGGTAAGAGAAAGTAAAAATTAAATTTCTCATCAACATCATAACCCCACTTTATTATTTATAACGACAATAAGGAGAGAAGGAAAGTAAAAAAAACGGAAATATTGAATGACTAATTGGGGATTTTGAATTAACTGGAAGGATCGGGGATCACCTGATGGCCGAAAATCAAGAAACCAGTCCCTCTCTTCTCGCATCTTTTCTACCTGCTAACCTTTGCGGTCCATAAGCGATTATTTGACAGAGTTCTCCGACCGTTTGTCAATTGTGCAAAGAAGAAGGAAGGTTCGGAGAGAGGCGTGGGACTAAAAAAAAAATCCCTCCCTTAATTTTTGCCAAGAATTGAGAGAAAGCCCTCAAAAGATCATTAATAATTATTAAAAAAAAAAAAAGGTTTTTTTTTCCCTTTTTTTTCAAGAGAAATTCCAATGTGAAACATCAACTCTCCAAGGTTATTGGATTAATCATCATCATCATCAACATACGAAACAAATAGCGGAACTAGCAGAAAAGATATATTTACAAATATAGGTCATTTAACTAACGAATACGGTATTCCCCCCTCCCCACCCCCCTCTTCGCCATCCTTTTCAATTATATGATAAACATCAGTTTATTTATTTATTTATTTATAATTTATTAATTATTAGTAACTATCTGCATAACCTCGTTGGTCTAATTTTACTTTCTCTTACCTATATATGTTTATAGGTTATTGGATTCATTTCAACAATTCGATGTCGAGATTTTGATGGAAATACACGTTTTGAGGTCCCCTGAATCCAAAAAAGTGGTTTTCGTGACATTGTGTGTCTGTGAACAAAATATCTCAAGAACGAAAAGAGCTAGGAGTTCGAAATTTTATATTTAAGTTAGGCACCCCCATGGGACGTGACACGAAGCTTTTGAACAAAATCGGCCAAAGAGTACTAATACTTTATTGATGCACTTTTTCAGTTTTTTTCGATTTTCTCAAAATCGGCTAAAACGATTTTGATTAAAATTCAAAATTAAATTATTTTTTAGATGCTCTTTAAAATGTATATTCTCATTTTGCCATTGAAATCTTCTGAAGGCCACTTTACTCTTGTACTTCATAGAAAAGAAGAAGAAATGGTTGCCATGGTAACAAAATATAAATATTTTCCCATACTTATAAATTTTACATCTTGAAATTCAATATATCGGCGGAACTAAATATATGTCGACACAAAAAACTCTGGTATGACTAAGCCCAGAACTCAACTTTATTGAAGGTAAGAGAAAGTTGTGTGCTGTACGACCAGTCACACCAGATTTAAAAAAAAAATTATTTTTTGAAACGTGAAGTAGAAGAGGCGTAATAAATAAATGTTGGAATTTTTATTTGAAATAATTATTAAAAAATTTCATCCCTGTTTAGAGAGAGAAATCTTGGACAAGGATACAAAAGGTCGAGGGGCTGGCTGGCGCCCTTCCTACCCATTAAATGGGCCCTAAAATCGGCAACCGATCCCTTGAGATCTATATATAGCGAAAATATTGCCTCAACTGAAAACGTCTATGTTCAAATGCATAAACTGCATGTGTGGCTACTAAGCACATAGATTTAAAGAAAAATTTTGTGAATAGAATTTAATAAGAATCATTTAATTATGTACATTTTTAATTCTCTAACTATTTTTAACTTTATTTGTGACGCGGAAAGTGAAGAGGGACCTCTTGTCGGAAATTCCACAAATTGAGTTATTGAGGTAGAGGATAATTTCCTGAACATACTAAGACCAAAGTCTTAAGTTAAGTATATGGTATATAGGGTCTAGTGAAATAATTTTAAATTTGAAAAGGTAAAATAAAATCATATGTACCTGATTTTACGTTTTGCCTTTTCGGTCATTAAAATTATTTCACATTACACCATATACTTAAGGCTAAAGCAATCAAGTGGGGACTTAATTGTGGCGCTCACTGTACAACCTTTCAAAGTTATAGATATAAAAACGCTTTTAAACACAACGAAAAACTATTTAAGGTAACTAAATCGACTATTTTGTAATATTTATCGGATTCTCATCGCTAAAATTACCGAATAAAACTGTATAAGAAATATTGAAGAATCTTATTCAATCGAAACCCAAAAATCGATATTTTTTACATAATTCGACTAAAATGCCCGTGCCGATAATTTTACTTCGCCGATAAGAGGGCCTCCCACATATTGTGGTGGTGACCACGAGCTATCCGAGCTGGGGCAAGCAGTTCTTCTGTTCTTTGTGTTTGTCTCTTCCTTCTATACTTTCAACAGGCGTCAGACCGTGCGACGGGCCGGCCTGTTCTATTCTTCCCGTTCCCAAAATCCCAACCCCATATCCGCCGACCCGGCACCGCGGGAATAATAAGGGCGAAGATAGAAGAAGAAGAAGAAGATAAGAGGTCCGGCATCACGTTTTTATATAACAACAAATCTGAAGATGCTCTCAATATAGAATCGAAACGTCGCTTGTTTTTGTAATAAATAAAAAAGATTTTTCTTTTTTTTTAATTTTAATATTTCTATTTAAGCCATTTAATATCCAAATTGGCGTTTAAATAAAATCATCGGACTGCCAGGGATCCGAGCCCGCGACCCTTGGTTTACAAGGCAGGTGCGCTACCAACTACACCAAGCCCGAGGGCATTTCACGGACGAGTCTTTAAATAATTTCTCCTTTAGGTTTTGAAATATAAAATTTCTAAAGTCTATTATAACGGAGATTTTCGCTGAACTGATCTTTTCCTTATTGTAATTTGCATTAATTATTTTTGAATAAAACTGATGTGGCCACCACATACTCCGTTCTCATTTTAAAGAGGATTTAAGTGAGAAGGAAACCAATAACTTTGACGTCATCTATTTTAATCTCTTATTCTTTACTATTTATTAAATAATAAAACATTTCAAAATACTTGCTGGTATATTTACTCTGAGATTAATTCAATCTAATGTGGATGATAAATCATCAAGTTTACCAGTTAAAGTAAAAAAAAATAAATCTCCATTTTTGTATATTCTTGGCGGTCCATGCAGCTAGTATTAAATAAATGCGGCATTTTTTTTTTAAACGGTAATTTGCATTTAAAGAAAAATAAGACAAAGATAAAAATCTCTCTGGATCTGAGGATGCTGATAAAAAAAAAAACGAAATATTCCCACCAAAGAGAAGAAATTAATAATAAAATATCATTTTTATTATCTAATCACTATTAAAAATTTTTTTTCTTTTCTGGGATCCGCCAATAAATAAAAGTAAAATAGAAGAAATATTTTTGATATAGATGCAAGAGGTTAGATAGGTTGAATTAATCAAAGATCAAGGCGAGAAGAGAGTTCTGATCATTTAATGACTTGCAAGTCATTAATTAAAAAAAAAAACGCGGGGCGGAAAAATTGGATGAATTTATAGGAGAGTCAAAGAAAAGGGGAAATGCAAATTTTTTTTTTTTTTTTAGGGAATTTTGAGGAAGTTTACTCGATTTTGTTTGCAGATGGTCGGCGCACTTGAGAAAAATTAGTGAAAATTTTTGTCGAGGTTTTTTATTAGCAAGACGACTGAGATTGCAATTGATCAGTTTCGGTTATACATTTGACCATCCTCAAAAATATTTTTTCATATATATAGGTCGATTTATAAAAGTAAAAAACATTATTTTATTATATGAGTAATATAAAAATCAATCATAGTTATTATACATGTTGATTAAGTTTTGTATATACATGAATACATGTATGATAACTAAGATTGATTTTTATATTACTCATATAATACAAATATTGTTCTTCATACTTTTAAAAAATCTTTTTGCAGGCCTGATGATGGTCGAATGTATAACCAAAACTGATCAATTGCATGCAATCTCAGTCGTCTTGCCAGCCAATAAGAATCCTCGACAATAACACGCCATCTATCTAACCAAAATCGAATAAACCTGCTCAAAATTGCTCAAATCTCATTATTCGAGCTTTTTCTACAATTTTTATTAACAAATAAGTCAAGTTTAAAAAAGCAGGATTTTATAAAAAAAAAATATAAATAATAATAATAATTCCGAGAAAACGATTTTGTCAAATATGTCTTACGTAACGCAATTTGGGGGAAGGGGAGGGGGTCTCGTAAAACGTTACCAGAGGGGGGGAGGGGGGGGGGTTGAACAAATGATAATATATGAGTTGTCAATTATATTATAAGGACATCGGCCAAAAAAATGAATACTTTTGCGTATTATCCGTTTATTTGTAGATATTTCGATTCCAATGGTATAGAATCATCCTCAGTACAATCAACGCGGCCATCTACTAACAATATATGAGTTGTTGCTGGTTTCAGAGAATGATTTGACGGAAGAAATAAAACAGCAAAAAGGTTTAAGAATCGCCTAATACCATATAATTGCCGGCCGAAATATTTGCAAATTACCGGCGATTCGTAAACATTTTTGCTTTTTTCATATATATAAATATATATAGAGAGAAAGTATGGTTAGTCAAAAATTCGATGTCGAGATTTTGATGGATCTTACGTTTTGAGGTCCCCGAATCAAAAAGTGGTTTTCGCGACATGGTCTGTCTGTGTGTGGGTGGGTGGGTGTGTGTGTGTGTGTGTGTGTGGTGTTCTTTAAATGAAGGAATTGAGCTATGAGGCTGAAATTTTATTAAGTAAACACCCCCGGGACGAAAATAAGTTAATCAAAATCGGCCAAAGAGTACTAGTACTTTACTGATGTATTTTTCAGTTTTTTCGATTTTCTCAAATTCGTCAACGATTTGATAAAATTCAAAAATCAATTATTTTTTAGATGTCTTTCAAATGTATATTCTCGTTGTCCAAAATTGTTGAAGCACACTTTATCTTGTGTCAAGGAAAGATAGGAGAAATGGTTGTCATGGTTAGAAATATAAATATTTTCCCATATTATAAATTTTACATCTGAATTCAAATATTCCTATGCGGGAACTAAATACATACACAAAAATCTGGGGAAACAAACAATTTCGATTACCGAAGGTAAGAGAAAGTTGTGTGGCCATCACACCAGATTTTTTATATACGTACTATCTTTATAATTATGTTATTCTTGAAGATTGAATATGAATAGCTCCGAAACTGACAGTCGCAAAATGCAAAATTCCAACCGGAAGTTGGGTCAACCAGAGGGACACTTGGCCATGATAATTTCTCTTTAAACGCCTTATGCAAGGTATAGTGGCAACACCATTTTATCAAAGACGGAGGAGGGGGAGGAGGAAGGAAGGGGCAGGCACGTCACATGTTAGCAAAGGGTAGCTGGAGAGAGAGAGGAGCTTTCCCTAAAAGGGAGAAGATCCCGAATAGATAATAGCGGATCTAAGCGGGCAGGGAGTGAGTGAGAGAGGAGAGGAGAGGAGAGGAGAGGATAACGGGTTAATCGGCTCTCTTTTTCCACCCCAAAAGACCTTGAGAGAGACCCTCCCCAAGGGCTAAGCCATAAAATTTCTCCATCATTGTGGCTTACTAGGAATCGTCCGTCCCGGGCGCCAAATGGAACAGAAAAAAAAATAAAAATTCCCTCACCCTCTCTCTCTCTGAGTAATCCTGACTTCTCTACCTGAATGACCCAAAAAAAAATAAAAAGAATTCGAAAACTCAAATACTAGCTGGCTCTATTCATAAGCTGTTATTTTTTTTTTTTCTTATCCACTCAATTTATTTTCGACACCGTAACTGTTTCTATATATACGCCAAAAATTAAGTAAAGTGGATATTTTGGTTCGAAATTATTAGCGTTAAGACCATTAAACGGATTTATTGGTCAAATTTTAAGAGTTACATAAAAATCTCGTAGCGTCACAAAGAAACTTGGTCTGACAAGGGAGTCGCCGATAACGTGATGGGCGAAAAAATTTGAGGCGATGTAAAAATACGTAATATATAAGTATTAGAAATTAATAAGACAAGGGGAGGCAGATAATAATAATGTCGACGTTTTGAAGGTGGACGGAACGCAAATATTTTATAGCAAGTAGAAAAGAAAAGAATCAACCAGCAGGTGATTATTTTATTTATTAGTATTGTAGTTGTGGCTGATGAGTTGTATCAAGGAAGAGTTGTTGGAGCAGAGACTGGCTGCCAAACTTTTTTCTTTAAATATTTTATTGGGCCAACATTTCGGTCTCGATAGAGGCCATCTTCAGGGCCCAATAAATTGTCAAGGAAATTTAGGCAGCTATGTGTAATGTAATGGTGCTCACCAGGTGAGATCTCTTTCAATCAATGATTTTATTTATTATAACACTCCCCGTAACGAGCAGCCGCCTCTCCTGAAGATAGTTCAACTCACACTATTGGGCTGCTCGTGGGGCTCAATAAAAAAAAATAAAAATATATTATGAACCCTGTTACGCATTAGTGTGTCAAGCGCCACCTACCGAGTTTCGAGAAAATTAACATTAAATTTTTTTTGTTTTCATTGGATTATATATAATTTTTTTTGTCAATTGTACAAGTAACATTAAATATAAATTTGCCCACGGGGCTTGGAGTAGTTGGTAGCGTGCCTACCTTCTATACCGAACGTCTCGGGTTCGGACCCCAGGCAGTCCGATAATTTTATTTAAGGCATTTGAATACCAAATGACTTGAATAAAAATGCCTGGACTCCCCAATTTGTATATAAAACATACTGAGTATCGTTAAAAGTCTTAAATGGCCTCAGTTGCCGAAAAGACAGTGTGAATGTGAGTGTGAATGAGAAAAAAAGTGTGAATGTTTAAAAAAAATAAATAAATTTTTTTTAGGACATATTTCATATAAAAATTCTATTAATTATAGCATTTGAAATAATATTCCGTGCTTAACTCAATTTTTAATTTTTTTTTTTGGCACTTGACACACTAATGCATAACAGGGTCCATATAGGGATGTGGTGTCGATATTTGTACGCGGTTTAGTGTCGAAAGGAAAGTATCATAGACCATATTTTTGTTATTAATTATTTATTAAAAATATGTACAACGTTTCGACTGCTTATTCTGTAGCCGTTATCAAATACTTGCACTTGCTCCGATTCAAGTGAACTAAGGTTTTTAACCGATTTTGTTTAAAAGCTTATTTTCCGGCCTCAGGCTGGTGCATAACTTAAATATAAAATTTCAACCTAGCTCACCTTCTTTAAATTGAACACACACACACCCAGACAGACAGACCATGTCGCGAAAACCACTTTTTTGGATTCAGGGAACCTCAAAACGTGTAGATCCATCAAAATCTCGACATCGAATTTTTGACATGAATCCAATACTTTCTCTCTATATATATTAACATATATAGAGGTAAGAGAAAGTAAAAATGTACACTTGATTCATATTTGTTTTCCAAATTGATTTCCCTTCCTTCAAGTGTAGCAATCACCTGCAATCACTCCATATTAATTACTATTTGCGCGCAAAAATAAAAGAGTGCGTCCGAGTCACAATTAGTTAATGAATTTCTATCGGCCTAACACAAGTTATCTCTATGGCCTCAGATGCCATAAGCAAAAATAAGTCAAAAAAGCTTTCCATTTGATTTTACAAATCTGGCAAAATAGGATTTAGAAAATTGCATTATCGATGGTTTCCGGTGATTTTTGGCCTTTTACTATTTAGGCCTGTCAAATGGTACAAAAAAAAGGCCTAAATTCGCAAAACGCGATGTAACGCATTTGCTTTTTTTATTTGACATGTTATTTGGACCCCTTAGGAGAGTGTGAAACCACATTTTGCAAGAAAAAAAAAGTTGTGCTTCCCGCGTCATACGTGATAAACTGCGTAATTTTCGCACTTTTGTCAGTTTATGCAGTTTAATTCAAAAACTATGAGCTTTTTGACATTAGTTGCTTATACCATTTTGAAATTATATTAAATTTGAAACAATTCAAGCCAAGTCACAGCTCCGTATCTCTAATAGTTTTTGAGATATTTTGTTCACACACAGACCATGTAGCGAAAACAACTTTTTTGGATTCAGGGGAACTCAAAACGTGTATATCCGTCAAAATCTCGACATTGATTTGACATGAATCCACTACTTTCTCTCTCTTTAT
The DNA here is from genome assembly GCA_023213315.1 of Euborellia annulipes. Lineage (NCBI taxonomy): Eukaryota > Metazoa > Arthropoda > Insecta > Dermaptera > Anisolabididae > Euborellia > Euborellia annulipes. The sequence continues at coordinate 46,120 of JAKCPI010011285.1, forward strand.
ATTAACATATATAGAGGTAAGAGAAAGTAAAAATTCGTATATTTATAAATTTTATAATAAGAGTGGCTGGTGAAGTTTTAATCAGGAATGAAAGAATGCAGCCAGTATTTTTTTCTTTAAAAAGATTTATATATTTAACAGCTGACGTTTGAGCCCTGATTAAAGTCATCTTGATTGTCATAATGACAATTAACAGCGCCCGAAGATGGCTTGATCAAGGCCGAAACGTCACCTGTGGAAAATAGATTTTGAATTTGAATTCCCATTTATATTTTGGGGATCAAATTTTAATTTATTAATTCCTCAATCATGAAATGGATTTTTGCACTTTAGTGTAGAGCAGTGGTTCCCAACCCGTGGGCGCGGGATGATTGGAACTGGGCCTCGGATGTTTAAGAAATGATAAAAATTATATACAGTATATATAGGTTATATAGTAAATATACTGGGCCTCAGCGTTTTTTTATGGGAAAAGTGGGCCGCACATCAAAAAATGGTTGGAAACCACTGGTGTAGAGAAATATATCTCCATTTTTAAAAATACAAGTGCAAAGGGTTAATATTATTAACAAATGAAAAGGATTTATGTGTGAGATAAATGTATACGCGGCCCGTGTAAAGTGTAGAAGGAGGAATTGTTAGAGTATGTATCTGATCAAATGACTTGTTAGGCCAAAAGGCAAAGAAAATAACAATTTAAAAAAATATATATTCTCACTAAAATTATTAAAATTCTAGAGTATTTTTTTTTAATATAGAGAAATATAATAATAATAAATATAAATAAATCCACTGTAGTTTAAATATTTTAAAATCAAAATAATTTAATAATAATTAAAAATAAACACTAGGGTTAGTTTAAAAAGAGGAATTTTATTTGGTTTATGTTCATTTTGATGTTATACAAACTATCAAACCATCAACAGCTATATCAAACCTGAGTTTGTAATAAGGTTCTGAGGACGATGATGTTTGAACATCGAAATGTACAGTGAGGGACAATATCAAGTCTCACCCATACGATTTCTACTTGTGATTATTTCCTTGTTTTTAAATATTTTTTAATGGAGAAACTTTTGTGGATGGTTCAAACCTAGAAAATTTTCATTTTTTTTTTTATTAAAAACAATGAAATAATCACAAGTAGAAAACGCATGGGTGGGACTTGATATTGTCCCTCACTGTACATCAACCAAAAAAACTCCTTTTTTACTATAAGGGTATTTTATGCCTGGTGGAATTTGTATCAGGAATGAAAGTTGGAAGAAAACGCAGCCAAAATTTTTTCTTTAAAAATATATTTCAACAGCTGACGTTTCGGCTTTGGTCAAAGCCATCCTCGGAGCTATAAACAACGAAACGAAACATTTCCTTTTACAAATATGGTTTAACAATAATTTTTTTTTCAGAATGAAAATCATACCTGTTATTGGTCATCATATACATAGGCCTATATTTTGAATTGTATCAGCTATTAAAATTAATTTAGGATATAACATTAGGGAAAAAATAAATCTGGTTGTTTATAGCTCCGAGGATGGCTTTGGCCAAAGCGGAAACGTCAACTGTTGAAATATATTTTTAAAGAAAATAAAATTTTGGCTGCGTTTTCTTCCAACTTTCACTCCTTTTTACTTTCTCTTACTTATATATGTAATATATTGTAGTTATAGAGAGAAATTATTGGATTCATGTCAGAAGTTCGATGTCGAAATTTTGATGGATATACACGTTTTGAGGTCCTCTGAATCCAAAAAAGGTTTTTCGCGACATGGTCTGTCTGTCTTCAATTTTAAGCATAAAGGAATTGACCTAGGAGGTTGACATTTTATATTTAAGTTAGACCCCCTCCCGAGGCATGAAAACAAGCTTTTAATCAAAATCGGCCAAAGAGTACTAGTACTTTACTGATGTACTTTTTCAGTATTTTTCGATTTTCTCAAAATTCGCTCTAACGATTTTGATTAAAATTCAAAAATCAATTATTTTTTAGATGCTCTTTAAAAAGAATATTCTCATTTTGCTCTCAAAAGGCCACTTTACTCTTGTACTTCATAGAAAAGATAGGTGAAATGGTTGCCATGGTTACAAAATATAATTATTCTCCCATGTTTATAAATTTTATTAGTATAATGGCGGAAACTAAATATATTCGTTGATAATTTGGGCTGGAGGTTGAAATTAATAAATAGGAGAAGAAATCCAGCGCCTTCTTTTTCCACCATGCACACTATTTATTTGCAAATATTTCGGGTTGCAAAACGCCAGCCATCATCAGTGCAGCAACTATATAAAGATAACAATATACAATATATATATATATGGTGTTTCTTTGTAATTAGATATTGAGTTTTTTTGTAAAATCTTTCTTATATAGTGTAGCTTATATAGTGACTTTTATTATATAGTGTAGATTTTTAGCGACATTTATGATTGATATATTTTATTATATACCTTAATTTTTTGTAAATATATTATATTGTTATATACAAGACGGGGCCGAATGGCTAACGACAGAAGGCCGAGAATAAAGAGAAAAAAAAAAAATAATAAAAAATAAAATAAAATTATTATACAATTTTCATTAGGTATGAAAGTTGGAAGAAAATGCAGCCAAAATTTTTCTTTAAAAATATATATTTCAACAGCTGACGTTTCGGCTTTGGTTAAAGCCATCCTCGGAGCTGCTGTTGGTCATCATATACATATATTTTGAATTGTATCAGGTAATAAAATTAAAATTAATTTAGGATAAAACATCAGGGAAAAAAGTCTCCAGTGCAAGATAAACTTTCTCCTTCTTCTATCACCAATACAATATATTTATTAAAATACCCTTATACTATACAATTTTTAAAAATATTTTCTGTATAATAATTTTATTTTATATTGTATATTGTTTTCTTTATATAGATGCTGCACTGATGATGGGTGACGTTTTGCAAATAAATAGTGTGTATGGTGGAAAAAGAGGCGCTGGTTTTATTCTCCTAATTATTAAGAAAAACTAAATATATATCGACACAAAAAAATCTGGTGCGACCAGATTTTTTAAAACTAAATCTGATGTTTATTATTATTAAATTATATAGAGAAATATTCCAATGAGAGTAGAGAAAAAAATATTCACAATAAATTTTTATTATCATTTTCTGTTTGTTTATCAGTTTTCAGGACAAGATGTTCTGAGATTTATCAGATAACAAAAACTTTGGAATGATAATTGATATAGATTATCCACACACACACACACACACATACACATATATATCTGAAATTCAAAGTGCAAATTGAACATAGGGTGAGAGAGAGAGACGACTTAAGGGAGAGAGAGAGGAAAAAAACCTGTTGCCTTTTAGCCGTTATATTTGAGAGAGAGAGAAATTCCACCCTCTATAATAGACCTGACATAACGGGAGAGTCACGTGGACACGTGGGTTTTATTTATTTATTATTCATCCACCTAGGTGGGTGATTATATACACACAAAAAACAGAGAGAAACAAAAGAAATTGATCACGGATGTACGGTTTGATCGAGCGTAGAGTGACTCAACTAATACAAAGGATTTGCGCTATGGCTCTATCAACTAGAATAACAATCGGGCCGTTGCGAATGGGAAAAAAAAAGAGCGTGTTCACTTACCGAAGCCGGAGGTTGGCTATTGGCTGGTGAGGGTGGTGCAGCAGCGGCAGCAGATGCAGCGGCTGCAGCAGCAGCGGCGGCTGCCATTGCAGCTTTCGTCGTATTTGCAGCCACCCAAGCTTCAGCGAATGTTTCCATCGCGCTTTGGAAATCTATTCCATCCATTATATATTTTTTTTTCTATTTAGAAAAAGAATGATGTGCCATAATATTGACAAGTGATACGTATATGTTTTGTTGATAGATAGATAGAGAGGAGAGAGAGCGCAGGCCAACGAGGCAAGTGCTTAGATGTATGGCCTGTCGCGGCTCGGCCGGGACTGAATCGTCCGTCGTTTGAACGTCGTCGCCGCCGCCGCCACCGCCGCTCTCCCCACCATTACGCCACCGCCGCCGCCGCCGCCCCTCCACTCTCTCTCTCTCTCTCTCTCTCGCCCCCTTCAAGCGTTCTACCCGCCCCTCTTTGCTCACTCACCCCGGGGTGGGGGGCAGCTTCTCTTAATCCCACCCCCAATACACACACTCACACGCACATAATCTAGAGATTAATTCATAAAACCATTTCTTCACCTAACTGACTGAAATTTTGTATCGATACTTTACTTGATAGCCGGTATCGAATGGTAATTTGTTTTTTAGGTCCTTTTGACATCCTAGACTTTAAACAATACACAAATTTAGACTGTACTAGCCGATCAACCCGTCTGAGAAATTTTTCAGTCAACTTGTTTCAGGCAATTAATAATTAAAATACGTACAGTACAGTTGCTTATTAAAAAATATCAATATCAAGTTGTATGCTGGGTATGTGAGATTGGAGTTGGGAAGAATAAAACCAGCGTTGTCGAACATCTCTACACTTTTATTCAGGCAGACGTTTTGGTAACCATAACGGTTGCCATCTTCAGTGCCAATGCAAAGTTTTTAAGGTGGCCCTGTCATATATGATAATCTTGTATAGTATAGGAAGCATCGCAATCACTTGCCGAGCGCTCGCAAGGGCTGATGCTTCCTATACTATACAAGATTATCATATATGACAGGGCCACCTTAAAAAACTTTCATTGGCACTGAAGATGGCAACCGTTATGGTTACCGAAACGTCTGCCTGAATAAAAGTGTAAAGGTGTTCGACAACGCTGGTTTTATTCTTCCCAACTCCAAATATCAATATCTTATCCCTTTAAAAAAATATAATGGCGAAGTGTCCATATGTCTGTCTTTATCCAATCCTAGTCCCAACCCCGATCTCTCTAAGAAAAAAAAAAGTAAAAATTTAATTATACCAAGAACGGATACCAGGGGGGGGGGGGTAAAGGAGGTAATTACCCCCCCCCCCCGAGATTTGAAAAAAATTGATTTTTAATGTAAAATTTTAAAAATTAATACCTAAAAATTTGATTTGTATTTATATTTTAGCAAACAAGAGCTACAGAATGTGCCTTTAAATTACCGTATTTAAGAAAAAATTGTTTGCTGTGCGACCAGTCACACCAGATTACCTCGAACAAAATCAGCCAAAGAGTACTAGTACTTTACTGAAGTAATTTTTCAGTTTTTTTTTTTTTTATTTTTTTTCTCAAATTCGCTCCTAAGATTTTTTTTTTTTAATTCAAAAATCAATTATTTTTTTTAGATTCTCTTTAGAATGTAGGCCTATTCTCATTTTGTCATTGAAATCTTCTGAAGACCACTTTACTCTTGTACTCCATAGGAAGGATAGAAGAAATGGTTGCCATGGTAACAAAATATAAATCTTTTTCTTTTTAGATTAACATTCATATAAATCAATTAGATGCCCTTTTAATAAGTACTTATATCAATAATATTTTATGAAATTTGAAGAACTTTTGGCTAATGTAATTCAGTTTTTTTATTTTTATTAATTTGATGAATATAATAAAAATAGAAAATAATTTTATTGATTTTTTTTTTTTTTTTTATTATTATTATTTTTTGCTCGATTTAATTGTTTCTCAGAATGGGTGACGTCATAATCAGGTTTTATTTTTAGACGATGCGATGGATGAACAGAGACTCTTAAGTGACTCGCTTTCTCACTTGCACTCATGATCTTCTCTCTCTTTATATTTGGGTGAATAAATCCCAATGTATTAATCCAATACATTTTATTTATTTTTTACTTTTTAATTTTGCCCATCAATTGTAGGTAGGGCAGGTAAAATTAATGTAATCGTAAAAAAAATTCAAAGTTTTGAGGTCCCCTGAATCCATTTAAGTACTTTTTGGAATGATAACTGTGTGTCTGTGGTAATTTTTTTCAGCAATAACAACGATTTTACTAAATCATTTAGAAATAATAAAATAAATAAGAAATATTATTTAAGGTGTCTATGAACCAAGACTGACATTTCTTTTTGTTCCCATTATCCCAGTCTTTATTTTAATCTGCTAGTTCTTTTTCTCTTCCAATGAACCTGTAAATTTTTTTTTTCTCCAGCATAACGGGAATCAGAGGGCTAAGAAAAAGGAAGATTTGTTGTTGTTTATTGTGAGGCAAAAGAAAAGGACAAGGGCCTGTCTGTCTCTTCTCCGATTTCTTCTTCTTCTTTTTTTATTTTATATCCATCAATAATCTGGTTAATTCTTTTTTAACCCCCCAAAGGCTATGATTTTTTAAAATTTTATATTATTTCTTTTTGTTAAATAAAATATTTCAAAATATATTAATATCTACAAGTATATAAACTGTACAAAATTAATTAATAATATTGATGGCTGAACTATTAGCAGATATGAGTAGGATTTAATGCGAAAGGCGTCAATGAATGACATCAAATATATACAGCAAGAATCAATGCATCTCAAACCCGTGAACTATGTTTTTATAATGTTAATAAAGAAAAAACGTCCATCTGTATTTCATTAACAATCGATTGTCCTGAGGAAGGGCGCGATTTGCGTCCGAAACGTCGGCAATCGAAATAAAATTAGATAAAGATTGATTTAAATTTTTGTCTGATTTCTTTCCTGGCTTGCCATCCTACTCATATCTGTTAAACAATTAATTAAATTAATGCCCCCGGGCTTGGTGTAGTAGGTGTGCCTGTCTTGTATACCAAGGGTCGCGGGTTCGGACCCCAGTCAGTCCGATGATTTTATTTAAGCTATTTGGATACCAGATGGCTTAAATAAGAATGCCTGAACCCCTAATAGATAACGGTTATCGTAAAGTCTTATATGACTTAAGTTGCCGAAAAGTGTGAATGTGTGTTTGAGTGTGAGTGGGAATGAGAAAAAAGTGTGAATGTTTAAAAAAAATAAAAAATATCTTTTTTTTTTTTTTTTTTTTTTTTCAGTTTCGGCAACGTAGGCTATTTATTGGTAGCCAATTAAATTGAAAGAAATAGTTGCATGAGATGGGATGCGAACCCGCGATCCTTAGTACAGAAGGCCAGCACGCTAATCACTGCACCAAGGTCCGACCGCAAGCCAATTAATTAAAATAAATTATTATTAATTAAATCTCTCAAATGAAAAATAATAAAAATTGTTATAGTATAATTAAATTTTTATTTTTTTTCCTTAGCGAGTTCGGGGGCTCGGATTGAGTAAAGACAGACAGACAGACATTGTATACAGCAGGTATTATCCCTAAATAATAATGAAAATTCTCCGATATTACAAGATATCTGATAATAAACTTAAAAGGATTAAAAAATACTAAAATTAAATAAAAATTCTTGTTTTTATTTGCATAAAATACAACGTTTCGGTCATTTATTCGTTGTACCTGAAGAAGGCCAAAGAATGAAACTAAAAAAGTACATCAGTAAAGTACTGGTACTTTTTGGGCAATTTTCTTTAAAAGCTTATTTTCTTCTCCCCTTGGGAGGGGGGGGGGTGTCTAACCTAAATATAAAGTTTCAACCTCGTAATGCTGAAAATCGATATGTAAATGCACATTCATTAATACTTTCATATTTTATAATCTACAAAATACAAATTTAATGTAATGTAAAAGGTTTTCTCGTTTTTCTCAAAACTTTACATTTGGTTATTATATAGTAGCTCTTGGACTCATATCTTTTTTCTTTTTTTTTTTTTTTTATTTAAAAAAACATTCACACTTTTTCTCATTCACACTCACACTCACACACACATTCACACGGTCTTTTCGGCAACATAGGCCATTTAAGACTTTTGACGATAACCGTTATGAATATATATTATTATTTGGGGTCCAGGCATTTTTATTTAAGCCATTTGGTATCCAAATGCCTTAAATAAAATTATCGGACTACCTGGGGTCCGATCCCGCGACGTTCGGTATAGAAGGTAGGCACCACCTACCAACTACTCCAAGCCCCGTGGGCAACTCATATCTTCAATTGTAAAGAGAGTGAAAGAGAAAGGAGATTGGATGCAAGCCAACTGTTCAAGGCCAACGAGATCATAAAAGACGACAATCAGAGCGACGTCATCGCCCAAAATAGAAAGGCGCCCAGACGGCTGTGTCTGTCAATCTGTCAATCTACTAAGCAACCTGAGAATATCGTCTCTTCAAGATGATTATTTAAATGTTCAAATTGGGAAGTTTCTTTTAAACAAAACTTGTTCAGAATGATGAATAAAACAAATTTGTTTAAACAAATTATTTAAATAAAATTAATATTTCAAGGGGTATATTTTGATTTTTCTATTTCCTTCATCAGAAAAGCAATAGAGATTATTATTGTTAAGCAATGCCATGCTGTACTGAATCTCGGAATGGAGGCAAGAGAATGAGAGAAGTGTAACCTCTAGAAACCTGCCTCAAATCTAAATAATATCACTTTAAATAAATTCGAGTAACTTGTGGTCAAAAAAGCAACAAATTAAATCCACTCAGGCACACAACAAATAAAAGAAAGCAATACGTCAATAAGCCATAAATAAAATGAAAGAGATTAAATTTTATTTTTTTATTATCATAATAAAATTTGAACTTGGCCTAGTTTTAATGAAAAGGTCATTCACCTCTAGATTTTTATAAAAAAAAAAAAAAAAAAAAAAAACAAGTAAAGGGATTACTCTACGAATTGATTTAATGAATTTAAATAAATAATTTTAGTTTTGAAATTTTTTATCATTATTTATCATCTTTACGAGATGATGCAAGTGACGTTTTGATTTGGCATGTGTGTGTGTGTCTTGCCTTTAGCTTGAGCTCAAAACGTCTCGATGCTCGTTTTATTATTTGTGTTTGTGTTTCTACTGTGTGTGTTGTAAACTCAACTCCGGATGGATAATTCCTCTTTTAATCGGTATGTTGCTCTGATATTTATTATAAAAAATAAAAATCTTAATGCAGTTAGGAGGGAATTATTTATTAGTTGCCCAAATCACCGTCAAGATTGGGGATGGCGCTATCGTACGGAAAAATTTATTCCTTTCACATGTCAGGCTATTGAAGTTTTCAGAATGGGTTTGAGTGTCAACACCAGATAAATGCTTGGAGCCATCACCATCAAATATTTTTTTTAATATAAGGGTTTATAAACTCTATCTAAATTGCAAATTTCATCAAAATTGTTCTATAATCTTGGATGTTATTAACGCGAGAAAGCCAGTTTTTGTGTCCGAGTGACAACAGCAGACACACGACTTGGAGCTTTCACCACTAAATTTTTTTATATTATATATTATATTATTAGCTTATATACTTCCGGTGCATATTGAATATTTCAAAACACTGCCACATGCAGAGCATAAGTAAATAGTACGAATATCTTGTAATTTGAACAATGTAATGAACGTCTAAAATTAAAAATACGACTTCTATTTTATATCGTGTCATTATTTGTAAACAAAATTGCGTTAATATGAAGTATATATTTTAAGTGATATTTGATTTTTCAAAATTGAAATTCAACGATTTTTACAATTGGTTAATTTTGAAAGTGGTGTAAGTCCATTTGCAGCCCGTAAATATACTTATTAGTTTATTCAAATTCGCCTAAATCACATTTATATAACCAAATTACATATTGAACCAACACCGAATAATGGTCCATAGGGAAAAATCATTTAAGTAATAAATTCTGAGAAATATTTAAAATAAATTATTTATAAGGAAATGATAAAAAATTAGTTTGATAATCAGAAAAATGATATTTTTTAAGTCAATGGCAAGAAAATGATTTGATAAACTAATTTCCTAAAAAGGTGAAAGTGATTTAGAATTAAGGGATTCAAAATTTGTTATTTTGGCATTAAAAGTCGAGTGGTATGAGCATTTAAATAAGTAACAAGTCAAGAGTACAGAGACATAAAAATTTGGTTGCCGCTGGAACTCGGATCAGAAGGACAAATGACGAAGTTTACGTCAGCCGGTGTAGAAATTTGACTATAAAATGCAAGGCAATGAAGTCTCGACAGCTCCATTTTTACCAAGCGCCTTTAGCACAGCTCAAAACATAAACTAATCAATTTTTAACACTATTAAATAATCAAATCAAATAATTAAAACAAACAAAATATTTAAATTCATTAAAAACAAAACAAACCAAATGATATTTAAAATAAACGAAGAAACGAAGAAAGAAAAAAAAAAAAAAAAAAAAATACAACAATCAATAAAATCAACAATCAAAGAATCTGCGAGTTGACTACACCGAGTTCTGACATCCTATAAGAATCGACATTTCGGTCTTCAAGGAAGCTGCCTTCGTCGAGCCAAAATACAACATAAGCCGCCGAAGACAGCGACCCAGAGCCAACCAAACATCTCTAACAGTTAAGCTCAACTCACTCGATTTTCTTGCCAAGTAATAACATAGTTCTTGAGATATTTATTTTATAAGAAAGTCGGACTCTCTGGGGCTGACATTCCTTATGGAGAGCTATTGGTCCTATTTGACCTTAAGAGCCTAATTGAAGGGAGGAAAGACCACCTCCTAAGGAATCTCCAGAATCTCTTGGAGGGGCGCTGGGACTGCAGTGAATTACTGGCCAAAATAGGTTTCAGAGTCCCAGCGTTTGCCTCGAGGTCTGGATCACTTTTTTATTTGCCGCGAGCTAGAACCAGAATGCTGGAAAAAGTCCAGTCTTTCGTATGGTATCAGAATATGGCAGCAGAGAGTCTGACCTTAATGATTAATTATGATTTTATTGTTAATTTTGTATTGAATTTGAATTGTAAAAGATTATTGTTCCTGTTCTCTTCTCCCCCCCCCACCCCCCTTTATTCTCTCTGTAATTGGAGTCACCTCTGTTGAGAGTCTCAATAAATTTATTTATTTATTTATTTATAACACTGGTCAACATGATTTTTGGGTCTAGCTTCTTCATATGGAATTTGAGTTTCTCCTACGCTTAAAATAAAGAGAAAAATAATTTTTTTGATCAAAGTTTGCTTTTGTAGAAACTAGAGCAATTTTTCGAATTTTTTATTAAGAAGATCGGACATGTTTATATCTCGTAAACTAAGCATATTTTGTGCACCATAGTACCATACAAAGTTGTAGAGAATTAAATTTGCTACAATTTGGTTGTTAAAAGGAATATATAGAACCAATATTAACCGAGGTACGGCCGATCAAAGTTAGACCATGTTAAAACATAGAGAAAATTCGTTAGACCGTTTCTCGGTTAATATAGAGTTCACAAATTTGATTTATCAACCAAATTTTAGCAAATTTAATACTCTACAATTTTGTATTGTACTATCGTGGACAAAATAGGTTTAGTTTGCGAGATATAAGCGAGAAACTGAAAAAAGTTCAAAGTTTCTTGAAATATAAAACAAATAGAAATTTTGTTAGACCGTATCTCGGTTAATATTGGGTCTACATATTCGGTTTATCAACCAAATTTTAGCAAATTTAATGCTCTACAAGTTTCTAATGTATTATAATTAACAAAATATGTTTAATTTGCGAGATATAAGCAAAAAACTGGAAAAAGTCCAAAATAAAAAAAACTTCGATCGGTCGTATCTCGGTTAATATTGGGTCTAGAAATTTGTTTTATCAACCAAATTTTAGCAGATCTTATGCTCTATAACTTTCTAATGTATTATGGTGCACAAAATATGCTTAGTTTACGAGATATAAGCGAAAAACTGAAAGAAGTACACAAATTTTGAGTTTTTTTTTTATTTTTTCAAACCCCTGTACTAATTAAGCAAAAGCAAACTTTGAAAGCTAAAAATAGAAAGTCAAGTGTTTTTTGGCGTCTAGAATCAGAATTCCAGCATTAGAACAGAAAGCCAAAAAAAAAAATGTTTTTTGTTGACCTGTGTAATTATTAAAAAGAAATTAAATGAATAATCCAAATCGCATTCAAACCTACCAACACCTTGGGATATTTATTTAACCAAAAAAGCAAAACACCTATCCACGAAAAGGCAAATATTGTGTATAAAATAAATTGTTTGGGTTCCGAGGCTGAAAAATGTTCTATTGTGTACATAGGGACAAGTGCGCGCAAAGTTGGCCTACGAATACGCGAGCATGAACTCTCAATAATTAATAAAAAACAAAACACAGCTTTAGCCTGCCATGCCTTCGAACACCGGCATAATTTCGACTTCAAAAATTATAAAATAATGTATCAAGATCAAAACACATTCAGAAGAGAATTTATTGAGATGGTCGCCATACAAAAATATAGAACGCAATCATGCAACTATAAAATTGATCTTGAACATCTAAGCGCACTTTATGAATTATTAATAAGTCTTCTTAAATTTTAATTAAAACATATAATTTATGCAACAGTTTAGGAAAAAATATTTTAACATGGGAATAAATCTATTTCTGTAATTAACAAATAATATTTTATTTTTATATAAACATTTAATATTTTTCTCTATTTATTAATACTAACTTTCTAAGAATTTTAATGTTAATTTTATATATCAAAGACATCGATTAAATTCTTTTAGTCTATCTTGGTCGGCGTTTGAGACTGTTCACCTGGACAGCCTATATAATATAAGATCATACAATTGTTAAATATGTGTTAAATATTATGCACAACATACATTTTATGAACATTTGTTGTGTGTACTTTATAATGTTCTCCATCTCAATTTCGACAATTATTTCGTAAGATTTTATAAGTACATTCTGTATATTTTTCTAATTTGTCTAGTAATAAATAAAAATATTTGATGGCCATAGGTCCTGAAGATGGAAGCGACGAGCTTCCGAAACGTCGATGAAATAATATAAGTATTTATTTATGCTGGCTGCCTTTCCTCATTGAGCTCCTTATCAAGAAATTAAATGAACAATAAACTTTTAAACAAATAATAACACTAGTCGACAAGAATGAAGATATGAAATTCTAGAAGTATTTGTCATTCTGAATTCAAATATCAATTCAGTTTTTCCCCATCAGGCACAGTTTTAGAGATATAGAGCAAAATAGATTTTAGTCGAAAATGGGCTCTAAAACGGCTTTTATTTAAAATGTTCAAATTATTTTTAACGTGACACCCCGTCAAATTATGCAAATAGTTAGAATACATATAAATTTTAAAGTTTCATCCCAATTGGAGGTCATTTAGACGTGCCGCAAACGGCTTAAAGTTTAGAAAAATCGAAATTTTCAAGATTTTTTTGCTTTGGTCACCCCTAATACAATTTTAGATATCCCTGAATGAAAAAAACATATATGTACGATATTCTATAGTTCTTTGGCTTTCTAAAAAGCATTCATTCGTAAAAATCTGTTAATTATTAACGAAATTATTAATAAAAACGTGAGCAAAGAAAAACCTAAGTACACTCACTGGACGAAAAAAATGGACCTCTTGTTCTTTTAGAAGTATAAAGAAAGATATGAGATTCAAAAAATATTTTTTTAATAATATATAATAAAGTTAGGGCCCGTGACCCGATGCTCAGAGAGGATACATTAGCTTCTCGTAGATAGGGTTCGCTTTTTTAATTCAATTGAAGTCCATTTTTTTCGACCAGTGAGTGTACTTGTGTTTTTTCTTTGCTCACGTTTTTATTAATAATTTCGTTAATAATTAACAGATTTTACGAATGAATGCTTTTTAGAAAGCCAAAGAACTATAGAATATCGTACATATATGTTTTTTTCAGTCAGGGATATCTAAAATTGTATTAGGGGTGACCAAAGCAAAAAATCTTGAAAATTTCGATTTTTCTAAACTTTAAGCCGTTTGCGGCACGTCTAAATGACCTCCGATTGGGATGAAACTTAAAAATTATATGTATTCTAACTATCTGCATAATTTGACGGGGTGTCACGTTAAAAAATAATTTGAACATTTTAAATAAAAGCCGTTTTAGAGCCCATTTTCGACTAAAATCTATTTTGCTCTATATCTCTAAAACTGTGCCTGATGGAAAAATTCTAACTACATATCTGAATTCAGAATGAAAAAATGCACTAGGTTCACTAATCAGATTTCTTGTGAAAAAAACCTTGTCGACTAGTGTAATTAAACTAACTTTATCAAATAACAATAATTTAAACGGACCCTAGTTAATAATAATTTAATATTTTAAATAAAATAATTTCAAAGACATTTCGGTCGGGAAAAGGGAATTTCTCAGGCCAGGTATTCAATCATAATACACGGTTTGAGGAATTCCGTAAATTCGATTAATCTCATTTTTTTTTTTATTAAATATTCCAAATTAAAACCGAGGTCACTTTGGTCTTTGAAAACCTGGAGGTCGAGGCATATTTATTTATAAATACTAAATCCAAATGATTGAGGGTCCGAACCCACTTTTGTTCGCTTGACAATTCTTGCAAATTTATTTTTAAATGAAAACATAATTCAATTAAACATTATTTATCATTAGAAAAAAAAACCAAAATGGAATGGAATTTTTTTGCACCATAAGATGGATTGGAAAATTAACCTGAGTCACCATGCACTCGAGATTAAGAAAAAAAAAACCTCTTTTTCTTCAGTCTGGGTGTTCTAAGGAGAGGGGAGGAATTCTTTAAGACCGCCCATGAACTTTATTGGGAAGTTAATACTGTATTGATCATTTGCATCATTTTATTTTGTTAACACTGTATTTTAATCAGCCCCGTTATCTTCAATTTTCAAATGGAGGATTAATTGAAAAAAAGAAAGTGCGTGGCGAAAAAGTGCATCGGTAAAGTACTAGTACTCTTTGGCCGATTTTGTTCAAAAGCTTCGTGTGCCATGTCCCATGGGACAGCTTAACTTAAATATAAAATTTCAACCTCCTAGCTCTTTTCGTTCTTGAGAGATGTTTGTTCACAGACACACAGACGCAGTCTGTCTGTCTGTGTGTGTGTGTGAAATTGAAATTAATGATGACAGCCCTAATGCTCTGAGGATGGGCCTAAAACGGACCGAAAGAAGAACGTCAATCAATATAATTAGCTGCTCTCTATTTTTATTACTCCTTCTATAGTCAATATCTCAAGAACGAAAAAAGAGTTAGGAAGTTGAAATTGTATATTTAAATTAAACACCCCCATGGGACGTGACACGAGAAGCTTTTGAACAAAATCGACTAAAGAGTACTAGTACTTTACTGATGCACTTTTTCAGTTTTTTTTCGATTTTCTCAAAATTTGCTCCAACTTGATTTTTTTTTTTAAATTCAAAAATCAATTATTTTTTAGATTCTCTATAAAATTTATATTCTCATTTTATGATTGAAATCTTCTGAAGACCACTTTACTCTTGTACTCCATAGAAAAGATAGGAGAAATGGTTGCCATGGTAACTGAATATAAATATTTTTATTCACAACTGCATTTTGTCTATGAAATTCGGAGTTTATTAAAAAAAAAATCCCATAAAATTTGGGGCAGTAGTTTGCGAGTTGTACGCAATTTAAGATGAGGAGTTTTAATTTTTTATAACGTAAAATTAATTCGATCTTAAGAAACGACGCGCGGAGGGGAAGTGGCGCCTGCACCTCCCCTCCAGGCATTATCGCCGGCCAGCGAGATGCTTCTATTCTTGGAAATTACTATTAAAGCCTTTTTTTCCAAGAAATTTTATTATCTCTATCGCAAATCAATCGTCGAAATAAAATATTTATTGGGCCCAGAGAGAATGATTTCACTTGTTGTTAAGTGACACCAAATAATGCTCTCTCTTGGATGGGAGAGACAAATAAATAATCGTATATATTTATTTATTTTATACCGCTATTAATTATTCTCTTTTCGATATTCTCTCGATTTAAAAAAATAATTTTTTTTCTCTCTTAAAATAATACACTGACCGCAACTCTATTTATTTTTACTTTCTCTTACCTCTATATATGTTAAT
This sequence comes from Euborellia annulipes, assembly GCA_023213315.1. NCBI lineage: Eukaryota > Metazoa > Arthropoda > Insecta > Dermaptera > Anisolabididae > Euborellia > Euborellia annulipes. The sequence continues at coordinate 62,018 of JAKCPI010011285.1, forward strand.
AAATAGAGAGAGAAAAGTATTGCGATCATGTCAAAAATTCGATGTCGAGATTTTGAAGGATATACACGTTTTGAGGTCCCCTGAATCCAAAAAAGTGGTTTTGGCGACATGGTCTGTCTGTCTGTCCGTGTTCAATTTTAAGCATGAAGGAATTGAGCTAGGAGGCCGAAATTTTATATTTAAGTTAGATATCCCCTTGGAGCGAAATAAGCTTTTGAACAAAATCGGCCAAAGAGTACTAATACTTAACTGATGTACTTTTTCATGGGCGTAGCCAGGGGGAGGCAGGGGGGTCTTTGTCCCCCCTGGCTTGTCATAAAAATTGAGAAAAAACAAAAAACAAATAAATATATATATATATATTTTTACCATTGGGAATTTTTTTAACGCCCCAATCCACTACATTAATTTAATTTTGTTTTTATTTAAATAAATAATTAATAATCTATGTATATATTAATTGCACCCACCCTTCCCCCCCCGCTCTAAAGAGGGGTTGCCCCCCCCTAACAAGATGTCTGGCTACGCCCATGTACTTTTTCAAGTTTTTTTTTTTTGGATTTTCTCAAAATTCGCTCTAACGATTGAAGAAAAGGTCTGTACGTTATAACATTCTGAAGATGAGAGCTCGAAACGTCGCATTGCTTCAAAACTTGAATCTTATTTTAATTCTCTGTTATCAACATTTTAAACTTTCCAAAATTCCTAAGATTATCTATAAAAGACTAAATTTAGAAAAAATTTGACCTGAAAAGCGACAAACGGCATTCAATTTGCTCTGGGGCTAAGTGAATTCTTAAAACCTTAGATTTGAAGATAAGTCCTTAGGGTGAGGGGTCGGGGGGGGGGGGGTGGCTGTTTTTACCAAGAAAATAAGCAGCGAAAGAGAGAAGAAGTAAAAGTATTTACATGTTTTTGCTTGTCAAAGAAAAAAACATTTCATTCATTTTTACTAAACAATAAAAAGGTTAACGTCATACATACATAAAATAAAAGTAAATTTTATTATTCTTTGTTATTTTCTTTAATAGAAATTTTTTTTTATCGTGGAGATTCTTTAAATTTAATAGTGATTTTTATTATTTCATATCTTTGATAAGACCTAGGACTTGTCTCACTACCTGCATTAACCACCGGCCAGATAACGAGCTCGGATCGAATAAATACACAGAGCTTCAAAACGAGTCCAACATTTTTATTTCTTCTTAAAAAGGCTTGTTCTAATCAAAGGCGGATCCAGAGGTGTTTCTCGGGGGGGGGGGTACTGGTGTGACTCGTTGCACAACACACAATCTTTTTCGGTAATTTAAAAGCGCATTCTGTACTTCTTTACCAGAATATAAATACAAATAAAATTTTTAGGTATTAATTTTTAAAATTTTACTTTAAAAATAATTTTTTTTTTTTTTTTTTTTTTTGATGAGGCTCAGGAACTTTCTTTACAATTTCTAATAGGATTCGGACCAGTAGGTTCAATCAAAAGTCAAAAAGTTTTTTTAAACAAAACTTTATTTGACCCCAGACAATGTTTCGTCCACTTGCTTTGAGAACTCGACTATCGGAGCATTTTAAATCCGTCCAATACAAAAGGCTGGTCAGTGCGCTACTAGCCATTCACTCAAGCTCCCAGTGGCGTAGTGAGCTTAACTCGCGCCCGGGGGACTATACCTTTTTAGCGCCCCCCCTCCCCCCCATTCGAAAACCATATAATATTATATGTAAAATATACATAATTATTATATTACACTGGCAGTAAATTTAAAATATATTTTCCAGAAATCAATTATAATAAAAATAAAAATTATCCAGCAATATTTTGTTTTGCGGACCATTTGGCGCCCATTTGTGAGTAGTACCCGGGGCATAATGACCCCCCTTGCCCCCTCCCCCTCTCGCTACGCCCCTAGCTACTATCTATCTATTAAACACAACACAAGGCATGTGATACATCGTTTCTGGATAAATTTTCACGTAGAATAAGAATTTGCATACGAAATTTTAATATCTCTAATAGTTTTCGATTAATTGATACAAATTCTAAAAATATAAGATTTTTAATTTAACCACTTCTTAAACATATGACACGGGGAAAATATGGGGGATTTGATGAGGATTAAGAATCTACTTTTGTTATTTTTGTATCTCAATTATTTTTCGAGTTATACTCAAAAAACGATACAAAATTTGAGAAGGCTTAATATCATTAAACATAAAAGGTAGAAGACATTTAAGATATCGAATAAATTCTGTATTTAATGCAGATAACGAATCAATAAACACCAATTTTATATCTTTTTTAGTTTTTAGCAAATTTACGAAAATTCAAGCAAACATAGATGTGACTCTCTCTTATTAAATAGAGCAAACTAGTAATTGACATAAATGTGTAAGATTCAGGATTTAGTGCTGATTCTAATGCACTATTCACTCTTTATATATGTTGAATAGTTTTTGTATTATTTTGAAAAGAAAAAAATTCATCTGTCAAAATTAATTAAAATCGATTTTTTATTATTTCTAGGACATTCCTTGGCCAAAAATGGATTGTTTTAGTTAGAATATTTTATATTTTAATTTATTCAATCGATATCAAGCCCTAAATGTGTTTATTTAATTAAAAAACAATAAATTAAAAAATATTGGCGGGAGTTGACATTCCAAGTCGTGAGTGTCATCAACAAACCCTCATTTTATGTGGGCGTAGCTAAATAGAAAAATTCCTATGGCTTTATAATTAATTCAAGAGACCAGTTTTGCATTTTGCCTCAAATCCGTGAATAAATAAGAGAGATTTAGCGATTTTTTGAAAAGCGATCTCGCGCGAGACGAAAGGCTTAGACAAGAGTTACGCAAGTCTCCCTGGCTGGTCTCTGGGCGCCGATCGAATTGGAAAAAAAATTTGATGCTCTTCCATTAGTTGAAATAATTGTCAAATTGATTGATTTCATCTGTTTATACTCAAATTTTATAAAATTTAATTCTAAAAATGGCTATAAAATCTTATAATGTTGCTAAATTAAGGGATCTTAAAATTTTTACTTTCCCTTACCTCTATATACATGTACTTTTTCAGTTTTTTTCGATTTTCTCAAAATTCGCTCAAACGATTTTGATTAAAATTCAAAAATCATTTATTTTTTAGATGCTCTTTAAAATGTATATTTTCATTTTGCCCTCAGAATTGTTTGAAGCAGACTTTACTCTTGTACTTCATAGGAAAGATAGGGGAACCAAATGGCTTAAATAAGGGGATTGTGTCTTTTTCCTTATCCTTTTCATTCATTGTATATTTCAATATACTGTACAACTATACTGTATAACTATGTATAGGAAAGATAGGAGAAATGATTGCCTTGGTAACAAAATATAAATATTTTCCTTTTTTTTATAAAGTTTACATCTTGAAATATATCTCGACCATAGATCTCAACACAAACGCCTACGGGCTTGGTCTAGTTGGTAGCGTGACTCCCTTCTATACCGAAGGTCGCGGGTTCGGACCCCAGGCAGTCCGATGATTTTATTTAACGCCACTTGGATACCACCAAATGGCTTAAATAGAAATGCCCGACCCCCAATAGATATATTAATAATTAACGATTATCGTCAAAGTCTTAAATGGCCTAATTTGCCGAAAAGACTGTGTGCATGTGTGTGTGAGTGTGAGTGTGAATGTGAAAAAAGTGTGAGTGTTTAAAAAAAATCAAAAAAAATCTGGTGTGACAAGCACAGCCAAAGTTAAGAGAAATTTGTGGGACCATCATAACAAATTTTTTTTTCTACGAGTCTTTAAAATTCTTTTTAATCTGTCCGAAGATATAATTTTAATTTATTATTTTATTTTCTTAGAAAAGGGGGGAGCGCGCGCCTTGGTCAAGAGCAACAATCAGAGAGGAGGGGAGGGGGGAGGCAGAGGCTCCGCCCCCCCTCCTTTGTCTCGAATTAAGAGGTCGAATATATTAACAGAGAAAAGAAATAAAACTTAGAATCTTCAAATGTCTCTAACTCGCAAACCGCTTCTTCAATTTGCATCGGATTTTTTGTAATGAGTTTAGAATTTCCTAGAGATTACTTAGATGAAGCTAAAATTTAATATTTAAACATTTATTTTTTCATTATATCTCACCATCCGATTAGCCAATCAGATGAGAGTAAAAAGGATCATTGATCTATATTCACTGAATTTTTGCCTACGTGTATATAAAATTTCTAGCTTTCTAGCTCCAATGGTTTCGTTAAATTAGCGCTCTGAAGGTTTAGACCCGCTCAACGAATGTGTTCAGGGTCCATGCAGAGTCAATTTTTCTCAAGGGACTCGCTCTAAAAAAAAAAAATTCATTTCATATCATATCAGAATTGGATGAAATTTTATGTCCTCTTTTTACGTAAAATTCAGCTTTCAATTTTTGAGACTTGTTAATTTTATTTTACTAGAACGTTGGTTATAAACAACCCACAACATGCATAGAAAATCTGGTGTGACAAGCTCAGCAGATTTTTTTTTGTCGACATGTATTTAGTTTCCGACAGTACGGCACATTCGATTTTGAAGATGTAAAATTTATAAGTATGGAAAAATATTTATATTTTGTTACCATAGCAACCATTTCTCCTATCTTTCCAATGAAGTACAAGAGTAAAGTCTGCTTCAAACAATTCTGAGGGCAAAATGAAAATATACATTTTAAAGAGCATCTAAAAAATAAATGATTTTTGAATTTTAATCAAAATCGTTTGAGCGAATTTTGAGAAAATCGAAAAAAACTGAAAAAGTACATGTATATAGAGGTAAGGGAAAGTAAAAATTTTAAGATCCCTTAATTTAGCAACATTATAAGATTTTATAGCCATTTTTAGAATTAAATTTTATAAAATTTGAGTATAAACAGATGAAATCAATCAATTTGACAATTATTTCAACTAATGGAAGAGCATCAAATTTTTTTTCCAATTCGATCGGCGCCCAGAGACCAGCCAGGGAGACTTGCGTAACTCTTGTCTAAGCCTTTCGTCTCGCGCGAGATCGCTTTTCAAAAAATCGCTAAATCTCTCTTATTTATTCACGGATTTGAGGCAAAATGCAAAACTGGTCTCTTGAATTAATTATAAAGCCATAGGAATTTTTCTATTTAGCTACGCCCACATAAAATGAGGGTTTGTTGATGACACTCACGACTTGGAATGTCAACTCCCGCCAATATTTTTTAATTTATTGTTTTTTAATTAAATAAACACATTTAGGGCTTGATATCGATTGAATAAATTAAAATATAAAATATTCTAACTAAAACAATCCATTTTTGGCCAAGGAATGTCCTAGAAATAATAAAAAATCGATTTTAATTTATTTTGACAGATGAATTTTTTTCTTTTCAAAATAATAAAAAAACTATTCAACATATATAAAGAGTGAATAGTGCATTAGAATCAGCACTAAATCCTGAATCTTACGCATTTATGTCAATTACTAGTTTGCTCTATTTAATAAGAGAGAGTCACATCTATGTTTGCTTGAATTTTCGTAAATTTGTTAAAAAAACTAAAAAAGATATAAAATTGGTGTTTATTGATTCGTTATCTGCATTAAATACAGAATTTATTCGATATCTTAAATGTCTTCTACCTTTTATGTTTAATGATATTAAGCCTTCTCAAATTTTGGATCGTTTTTTGAGTATAACTCGAAAAATAATTGAGATACAAAAATAACAAAAGTAGTTTTGGAGTTTAGGCTTTCACAGTTGTTATCATTAGTAAAATAATTAGATTTTCGGTTTAACTGTGGTTTATTTGTAAAAATTACAACGTTTCGGCCACTCATTCTGTGGTCTTCTTCAGGTACAGTTCAGCTAAGATTACAAAGGTTGTTACATCTGTGACAATCTCAATTGAACTGGAAGTTAAACAGAAAATCTAATTCTTTTACTAATGATAACAAAAGTAGATTCTTAATCAGTGGCGTAGTGAGCTTAACTCGCGCCCGGGGCACAATAACCCCCCCCCCCCCCCCGCATTCGAAAACCATAACATTATACAGGGGCGTATATAGAAATTATTTTTGGGGGGGGCCCAAACTCAAAAATTTTCTTGCCTGCGAAAAATTTTTTGCCCTGCTGTTAAAATCATTTTACCTTTTTTTTAGGGAGGCTACGTTTTGCGGAATTTTTCCCCCTTCCTGCGGAAAAATTTTATTTTTTTTGCGGAACCAAATTTTTCCGTCACGCGCAAAAATTTTTTTTTTTTCCCGGACATTAAAATTATTTTTTGTTTTGCGAATTTGTTTGGCGCCCCTTTGTGAGTAGCGCCCGGGGCATGATGACCCCCCTTGCCCCCCTCTCGCTACGCCACTGCTCGCTCGACAAGAACCACGAATTTGACCTGGAAGATGTAAAAATCCTCGGTTTTGAAAAATATGACCCGAGAAGAAAATTCATGGAGGCCGCCATATTCCTAAATGAACATTGAAAAAACAGTGAATTTTAAAGTGGACACGGAGACCTTTAGGTATGACATGTGGGGTCATCTTAGAAAAACTTAAAAATTATGATGTGTGTGAACTTATATATTTAAAAAAAAGTGGTGGGAAATAAAAAGGAAAATAGATATTTAAAAATAAGATAGTTAAATTAATAAAAACAAAAACAGTAATGATAAAAATAGATTTGGATTAGAAAAATTAAGAGTATTTGTATTAGTTATTAAAATATCATTGAGTGTAAGCAAGAAGGTAGAAAAAGTGAAGTCTATGTATATATTGTTAAAGCCCTACTGTTTGATAATTTTATACTATATGGCTCTCTATGACTGTAGTTAAAAAAGAACAATTTTATTTTTTATTTTGTAAAAAATAGGGAATAATTAAAAACATCTTGTATGAATATTTTAGCCAACCACTTAAGAAGTCCTACAGCAAGTGGATGAAACATTGTCTGGGGTCAAATAAAGTTTTGTTTTAGAAAACTTTTTGACTTTGTGATTTGAACCTACTGGTCCGAATCCTATTGGAAAGTTTTTTTTTTTTTTAATCTCGGGGGGAATTACCCCTTTACCACCCTCCCTTGTATCAGCCCTGGAATCTAATCTATCTTAATGAAACTGTAACTTATTAAACATTTAATATGGAATATCTTATACATTTCTAAGTAAATTCAACACAAATCCATATCATTTTAATCAAATTAATAGCAATTTAAATTAAACAAAGACAAAAATGTCAATTATTTTTTTTTAGATACGTAGGGCTTTTTAGCTGGTAGATCAATCAGGATAGGTGAAAAGAAGAAGACAGTAGACGAAAATTCGCAGCTAGTTGTATTTCATTATTTTTATTCCCATTATGTTGACGTTTCGATCCCGGTTGAGATCATCCTCAGAACAAATGCGTGTTAACACACTGAAAAAAAACCGACCTTGTAAAATTAAAGTGAAATCCTTTTAAAAATTTTCGACAAACCTTCCCATAAAATTAACAAATTTTCCTTTTATTTTTACAAGAAATCGCCTCAAGTTCTATTTGACAAAATCATACCGTAAAAATGAAAAAATTTCCTTTTATTTTTACAGGAAATTCCATCGAGTTCTAATTCAAGAAGAAATCCTGTAAAATTGACAAGGTTTCCTTTCATTTTTACAGTATAAACCTTTAAATTCTTATTTTCTAAGAAAAAGGCAACTCCCTCTCTACCTGCCTACGTACCCATTGCTTATTCTAACTCAAGCTCGTCATTCTGTCTTAGTAGACGGCATGACTAGCTTGAGTTAGAATAGGCGAATTTTCTCTTCCAGATATATTCTTTGAATATTTTTTGTGAAATCCGTGTTGATATCTTCTATCATATCATATACTGTATTTATACTTTTTACTTTCTCTTACCGTATATATGAAATATATAAGGAGAGAAAGTATTGCGATCATGTCAAAAATTCGATGTCGAGATTTTGATGGATCTTCATGTTTTGAGGTCCCCTGAGTCCAAAAAAAGTGGTTTCGCGACATGGTCTGTGTGTGTGTGTGTGTGTGTGTGTGTGTGTGTGTGTGTGTGTGTGTGTGTCTGTGTGTGTTCAATTTTGAGCATGAAGGAATTGAGCTAGGAGGCTGAAATTTTATATTTAAGTTAAGTACCCCCGAAGGACCTACAAAATAAGCTTTTGATCAAAATCGGCCAAAAAGTACTAGTACTTTACTGATGTACTTTTTCAGTTTTTTTCGATTTTCTCAAAATTCGCTCTAAGGATTTTTGTTTAAAATTCAAAAATCAATTATTTTTTAGATGCTCTTTAAAATGTATATTCTCATTTTGCCCTCGAAATCTTTTGAAGCCCACTTTACTCTTGTGCTTCATAGGAAAGATAGGAGAAAAAATGGTTGCCATGGTAACGGAATTTAAATCTTTTTCTTTTTATTAGATTAAATGGGGGGTGGGGGCTTATGGGTGCCGGGTCGTGTGTCTGGTGATGCAAATAAAATTGCTTTATATAAATTTAAATAAGGATTCGAAATGTTTGGAGTGGAAAAGAAGTGTGAATGTGTGGGGGGGGGAATGAGAAAAAAGGGAAAAAAAAAAAAAAAATCAATTATTATTTAAATGCCCATTTTTTTTTTTTTGTTTGATTGTTTTCCGAGAAAACATATATTCTCTCTCTCTCACAAACTATCTTCTCTCTTTCTACGCGTTTTAAATTCCTTTCTACCTTATCTTCGCATTTGGCCAATGTTAATTTCCTATAGGGATTTGTATGTTAATTTCGATTCAAAAGGGGGTCCCCTTTGGAACTTTTTAGGCATTTAAAATTTTTTTCCAATTCTTATGAAATTTTGTATTTATTTACGATTCTATATTGTGTATAAAATGTCCAAATATGAGATTAAAATTTTGAAAAATAACCATAGTTTATTTCAAGCAGTCAACTTTTAAAATGCAAGTTTGAAACTAAGGTGCTATGGGAAACTAAATATATCTCGACACAAAAAATCTGGTGTGACCAGCACGGTGCACAACTTTCTCTTACCGAAGGGTAAGAGAAAGTTGTGTGCTGTGCCAGTCACACCAGATTTTTTAATTTTGAAAAATATTTATTCTTTTTTATTCATGGCACGTCTAACAAAATTTTCTCTGTGTCCTGTTTTTTATTTTAAATTTCGTAGATATTATGGCAAAAAAACCAAGGTACGTCTAAAAATATATTTTGATTTTCTTTTAATATATTATTTATAATAAATTTTGTGCTTGACTTGCAGGACTTCAATGAAGACTATTATCACATGCTAATCGAGAGGAATTTAGAAGATCTGTTTCATATATTAAAAGGTAAATATAATGTTATAAACAAAAAGTGAATTGTATCAAAATATTATATATTGTTTATACAAATTATTATTATTTTTTTTTTTTTTTTTTTTTTTTTTGTAAAAAACTTTAATATTCTTTTTTAGGCTGTCGGCCATTGACATGAGTGAAAAAAGGGTCCTTTCAAATAAAATTCCTTATTTCCAGTAGACAAAAGAAACGCATACAATAGAGACCCAAGGGGTTAATAGCTTCTGGCTCTCTTTACCAGTCTTACTTTACCTAGCCGACCAAGATGCGTCAACCAGTTAAAATAAAATATAAACAAATTTTTATTTTATTTTTTTTTATTTGTCTCTTGGCATAAACAAATTTTGATGGAATTAAAAAACAAACTTTTTTTCAGAATTCATAATCGAAGATTCAGCATCTACAATTGAACAATTCATCATCTATGGTTCTGAAAATAACATTTCAATTGCTTTTTATATTTTAATATTGTTTCAAAAATATTAATTAATATTTATAAAATAACACATCTTGAAAATACATTTCAAAAGTATTTATTTATATAATTTTGGTGTACATTACAACTGAGTTGTAATTTTTTTGTATTTAACTCCTAGAATAAAAAAACATTTTTTATGTTATAATTTTGTAAATTTAATTTTTTTTTTTCACATTATTTTCTTTATCCAAAGCATTCCTTTAAAATTATAAGAATTCCTGTCAAATTGTTTTTGACAAAAAATCATTTTAAATTGAATTTATTTCAATCTACCACAGCTGGTCGGAACACAGGAGGATTTGGGCGTGTTGATTAATTAAAAAAAATTTTTAATTATTTTTTTAATACTGGTACATGTTTAATTTTTATCAGGTCAAACGTATGCATTATCTTTTTACGTTTGACCTGAGAAAAATTTAACATGTATTTAAAAAATGATTAAAAATTTATTTTAATTAATCAACACGCCAAAAACCTGTGTTCCGGCGAGTGTAGCTGTTGCAGATTGAAATAAATTCAAGGTAAAACCAGAATGAAATAAAAAATAATTTTAAAATTACAAGAAATTTAATAAATTTAGTTTTAATAAAATATCCTTTAAAAATTACGGGAAATCCTGTCAATTTCGTTTCAACAAAATTTCCTTTAAAATTTACAGGAAATACTGTCAATTTCGTTTCAACAATTTTTCCTTTAAAATTTACAGGAAATACTGTCAACTTCGTTTTAACAAAAATTCCTTTTAAATTTAAAGGAAAAATGGTCAGTTTTTTCAACAGGAAAACCTTTTGAAATTATAAGATGCACCTTCAATTTCGTTTTAACAAGGTATCCCATTGAATTGACGAGAAACCTCATTGACGCATTTTCATTACGGTTTCGGAATGAATTGAAGGGATTTCCATTGAATTTACAAGGTTTTTTTTTTCAGTGCATATTTAACATATTTAACACCCTGAGGATGATCCCAACCGGGATGGAAACGTCAACATAATGGGAATAAAAATAATGAAATACAACTAGCTGCGAATTTTCTTCTTCTTCTTTTCACCTATCCTAATTTTTTTTTATTAACGCCAAATTTCTAAAATTTTAAAATAATCTTTCCATTTAAGCTTTTCTCTGTCTATTTTATTGGAAATTCTTATAAAAAATTTTTGTTTTAATTAATATCCAACAAAACATATCGAGATTATGTTGATTTGTCCCTCAAATTGAAAATTGACATATTTTTCTTTATTACTTTCTCTTATTTTATTTAAATTGATTAAAATGATTTGTATTTGGGTTAAATTGACTTAGAAATGTATAAGATATTTCATATTAAATGTTTCTTAAATTAGAGTATCATTAAGGTAGATAAAACAAAAAATGTTACGTTATTTTTGATGCGCATTGTATTTTGTTCAAAAATGAAGACAACGAATATATTTATTTATAAACTAAATAAAGAATATAATTATAGAAAAATAAAGATAACAAAAAGGCATTATCTATCCATCAAAGACAGCGGTATTAGGAATGAGATAAGTAGAATTATGGATATAAATATTTACAATAATATAAGGGGGTGGACACTTGACCGGATCTTGAGAAAGATTAATTTCCAGTCCCGAACACAGAGTAATGGCACACGCATATCAGAATGTAAGATTTAAGAGGGAACGGGAGCAAAGGTGTTACGCATGTTTTTCCCGCTAAGGTGGCGTAGTGTGTCATAAAAAGTATGCCCAAAACATCAAGTAATTCAAAAATTTGCCAAGAGATGTCAGAATGCTAGCTAATAATATTTAATGCATTTGGTTGATTCTCATTGATCTTTTAACAATAAATACTTTATAAATGTTATTATATATTAAATGTATCTTTTATAAAAGCATAAAAATATATAAATATAGGCCAGATATACACTATTAGGGGATCAGTTGTTAGACTAGCCTGCCATCTATTGCAAGAATGCTGAACTAATTTGACAGTTGGTTTTTAAATAAATCATCTAAGCTTATTTTAAAAATTTCTTAATTAATATGTGATTAATAATAACAATAAATTCATTTTTAAATTTTAAACAAATTAAAGATTATTGGGACAGATTGTTTTTTGTATTTGGTTGATAACAACAAAATTAATTACGATAATTCTTTAATAACTCTTTAAAAAAATTATAGCTCGATGTCTCAATAATCTCTTATGAATTTAATTCATTAAAAAAAAAAACCGCATTGAAAAATTCCTTATAATAGTCTAGTTTTTTTAAAGTACGTTTAGACGTCGCTCCTGAACCCCCTTAAAGGCGTAGGCAGACTCTCTCAATTCCCTATGAATTTTGAAACCAAACCAAAGAAGAATTAATTCACCTTTATTCACTCATTAACTCCACATCAAATCAACACACTTTTGAACCCTACCATCCCAGATTTCTATTAAATTTGGATCATAGGTACAGTCAATAGAGACTAAGAAAACTTGAGATCTCAACTCGTTTAAAAAAATATAGCGTGTTAAAGTTGTAAAAAGTGAAAAAAAACTAAATCTATTTAAATTGCTATAAACGATCAATAATAATGACATTACTTTATCAGAATCAATGAAGATTGGAAATGGGTGTGATGATAATTGAATAAGGGCAGCTATGAGCAGGGCAGGTAGCAGAAATAAAAAAAACCTTTATATTATTTCGTCGACGTTTCGGGAGCGCGTCGCTCCCATCTTCAGGACCTACGGTCATCGCTAATTTATTAATTTAGTACATATATCGTTACAAATATATTACAATGCAGTTAAAAATGCTTACGAAATAATTGTTGGTTAATTTTATAATGTACACATAACAAATACTACCAATATGTATATTGTGCATAATAATTAACAAATTTTAACAGTTGTGTATGTGAATATAAAGGCTGTCAGGGTGTGCAGACAATCTCAAACGCCGACAAAGATTGAAAGACTAATTTTATTCTCGTCTTATAACATATAAAATTAACAGTAGAGTTCTTAGAATTTACTATTAAAAACAAACAAAAGAATATTAAAAAAAAAAAAAAAAAAAACATTTACTATAAAAATAAAATTTTATTTAATCAATATAAAATTAGATCCAATCATCTTGAAATAATCAAATGTTCATCACTCAAACCTTCTAAATATTATTATCCCCCTTTTTTTACACTTATTTAAAATTTTAAGACTAATTGGATCCTGTTATGTAAATGTGTGTCAAAGACCAACAAATTCAAAATTGAGTTAAGCACGGAATATTGTCTCAAATGCTATAATGAATAATATTTTTTATGAAATATGTCCTAAAAAAATTTATATTAAATGTAAAAGCTTCAAATTATTTTTACAATATTTCAATGCAGGATTTTCATTTTGCAAAAATGATTTATGTTCATAACACGTAGTTTTTTTATGATGTTAACAACCAATAAAAAGTTATATAACCTATAATATTATTTATTGCTAAATATTTTTCGAGATCTATATATTTGAATAAGATAATAGTATTCAAAATACCTCGATTCGGACTTAACTAGTCATAGATATATTTAACAAGACATGTGAGTGTTTTTTATTGATGAGGCCAAACATCTCCACCCAACCAACATTTCTTTAAAGTTTTTCACGTTTTCGTTACGAGTTAGGCTGGTCGTCCACTGGACGCGACAACGCGCTACCGCTACAAGCGCTACAACATGCTACAGATCCCAATGTGTGTGAATCAATTGAAGCTCGTCCACTAGAAGCGCGCGACATCACGCTACAACGCGCTTCGAGTGACAAGGCGCTACAGATCCCAAAAAAATGGGATCTGTAGCGCGTTGTAGCGTCTAACCCTTTGTTTTTCTAACCTAAAATACTCTCACCGGCAAAAAAACTGCAACACTTTGTTTTTTTTTTAATAAAATTGATGGAATTGAATAAAACAAAGACCAAAATGTCGATATTTAATTTGTGGGACAAAATAAGATTAAATAGACATCAAAGAGCCGTAGTTACTTCATCAATCACTGTTTGTTCGGTGAGTGTGTGTTTAAATGAATTTTCATAAATTTTTTAAATTTTTTTATTAACTGTTTCAAGAATCGAATGCTTTGCAAATATCAGTTTCGATTTTTGATCACCGTCAGGACCTTTAAAGATAAACATAGAGTATGTGTAATTTATTTTATATTCAACACTTACTTATTCTTTTATAGTCGACATTACAATTTTTTGTGATATACTGTATATATATATTAAATTGATAAAATTATACATTTTTGTTTTTTTCACATTGAGTGATTTGGTGAAGTAACTGCGGCTCTTCGAGGTCTATTTAAAATAACCTTCATCCCAGAATATAAAGAATTTTAAAATAAGATTATTTGAAAATTTAGCGAAAATAAATATAAATTAGGACATTTTTATCTTGGTTTTATATTTCAGTTTAATTATTTATTAAAATTATATGGATTTGTTTTATTTATTGGTTAGAAATTTATATGATATTTTATGTCAAATGTAGCGCGAAGTAGCGTGCAGTGGACGACCCTTGTCGCGTGTTGTCGCGTCTCTCTTGTTGTCGCCCTTGTAGCGGTAGCGTCCAGTGGACGACCAGGCTTAGTAACTTGCGCGACTAACTGTATATAAGGGGGAGTGAGTTTTATTGGTGCAGGTCGAGGGTCCGGTGGCCTGGTGCTATGGATAGCACGCCTATGCCCCGGAAAGGCGGAGATCCTGGGTTCGATTCCCGGGGGCCATGGGATGTTTGGCCTCATCAATAAAAAACACTCACATGTCTTGTTAAATATATCTATGGCTAGTTAAGTCCGAATCGAGGTATTTTGAATACTATTAGCCAATTGATAGCATTGAGTTGATTGTCTTGCCTTATGAAAAATTAAAGCCAATTAATTAAAATAATTAAATAATTAAATCTCTCTAAGGAAAAATAATAAAAATTGTTATATAATTAAATTTTTATTTATTTTTTTTCTTTAGAAACTTGAATTGAATAAAGACAGACATCCTTGCAAGCAAATGGTGCAAAGGGACCGCCGGCAAGTGCTGCCTCTGGTGTCCTTTCTATAAACCCTTTTGTTAAAATGAAATTAATCTAATTTAATCAAACAAATTTCATAAAATTAGCATAAATATCACGAAATAACCTAAAGGGGGAGGGGGAGGGGGCCTAAAAGGCACCCCCTCCTCGAAAAAGCAAAATTCAAATATTATGGTCAATAAGAGGCTCTGGAATAGCATTTGAATAGAAAGAGAGCGAAGGTAATGAGTGCGAGTGAGATGGAGAGAGGCGCTTAAAGATGCTGACTCTCCGTGCTTGGTGCACACAAACCGGATTGCAAACAATGCGCGTGACGTCATCTTTTCGCAGAAGCTATAAAAGACAGAAATAAAAAAAAAGTAATAAAACTATTTGTTTTTTGTTTTTTTATATTCATCAAATTAGAAGAAAAAAAAAACAAATTAAATAATTTATAAAAAAATGAATATGAAAAAATTATTTTAATAAAGGAAATAAATATATTCTAACTTTTGATTGATTATTGAGGTGGGATTTATTTATTTTTCTTCCTGAGACGGGTGTTAAAGTTAATTGTATTTTCAATTTATATTTCGGCCTCTAAGATCAATTGACTTTTGGGAAATTAAATAAAATAACTTCCAGCAGGTGAGAGACTCAACACTCAGCGGGTCACCTATCCATGGTCCAGAAGTTCTTAGCCTTGCTTAACCCGAATTTTCTCGATTTTTTTTCTGCCTTTTCTCAAAAGGTACCTTAAAATTTAAAAAAGTTTTTTTTTTTTTTACTCTCAACAAATTAAAAAAAAAAATTTATTTTTTTTTCACTTTTTTTCTCATTCACACTCACACTCACACACACATTCACACAGTCTTTTCGGCAACTTAGGCCATTTAAGACTTTGACGATAACCGTTGTAATATATATTAATCTATTGTAGGTTCAGGCATTTCTATTTAAGCCATCTGGTATCCAAATGGCTTAAATAAAATCATCATCGGACTGCCTGGGTCCGAACCCACGACGTTTGGTATAGGTGGTAGGCATTTTACCTCCACGCCACACCCGGGGCAAAAAAAAAAAAATATTAAACAATTAAAAAAATTATTTTTAATAATTACCTTCAATAACTGAAAATCTATTCAGTTTTTGAAAAAATGTCAAAGAATAAAAAACTTTTTAAAATAGAGTAAATTATCACAATATGATAAAAAATTGAAAATTTCGAAATTTCTGAAAAAATTTATTAGGTAAAGTACTACTTCCAAGTGACGTATTTACTCCAAAAGTTGATAGAAATCTATAATTTTAATGTAAGGAGCATATACCAAATTTCATCCAGCTGCTTTGGTTTTTAAGCAATCGTGTTCTCATACACACACACACACCCAAACGTAATTCCAAAAGAATATACGAGAAAGTCTCGGGGAAGTCATTCCCCATATTTTTTTAAATAATTTTCTATTTCCATTTTTCTTTGAAATTCCAATGGCTTCTTGACTTGATCTGTCTAGTCGGCAGGCAAAACTTTCGGCAAGTCGAAAGTTCACGGATTTGGTCAAATCCACGGTAAAAACTGCCGCGGTCCAAAGATTTTGCCCATACACGTACGGTTTGGCCCGTGGCGGTCCAACTATACGGGTTTATCTGCGGGTTTTTCCCTTTACGTTTGTGAGTGATGGCGGTTTTAGCCAGACTGGTTCCCCCCGGTCCAACCCGACAGATCAAACCCCTCCACTTTTTTAAGCCAAATTGATAACGAAAGTTTTAAC
>JAKCPI010011286.1:0-27100 GCA_023213315.1 Euborellia annulipes
AAAGTAAAATTAGTCTATGAGGGTGATGCCCTTACCTAGGACTAATCTGAACCTAGAGCAATGTTAATCCATTTATGATTTAACCTCAATGTCATCGAAGCAATATTTTTTTTTTTTTGCAATTTGCAATTCATATTTCTAGATTGTAAAGAATAAGAAAGGATAGATCCTTTTATGGCTATTTATATTTATGTGCTTATATCCTCTTTTAAAAATTAAAACTTCTATTATATCTAAGCATCATTAAAGTAAATGACTAAACACGAAGATTACCTAATTTGTACACTTGGCTACGCGCGTGCGTATTGGCCTTATTTTACTACAAAATACAACAATCACCCTTTAACGTACACAAATTGCAGTATCCATTGGGATATCTCTATAATTAGATATTAAAGCATGTACCCGAAAAAAGATATAAGCGTGTGCCGCCAGGAGTTGAACCACGGATCCACCCGTGGTTCAACTCCGGCTGCCCTATATGCGCCATTGGTACATGAAGTAATATCCTATTATATAAATCTCCGTTTCGCGGCTTACCTACGCGATGAGTATAATATCTTAAATATTATATATAATTTCTTATTTAGCCATTAGGATATCTTTATTTATAAATCTCATTATGTTCAGAGAGGTCTGCGATGAAAAAATTGTTGGAATCTAAAGCGTGATTCTTATCTATTTTCAGGTGCAAATTCAGGAAAAATAGTGAAAAAATTCCATCACGTACACTTTTTTGTACAAATCATACTTACCATACTATTGTTATAGTACTATTTTCCCTTCAGGAGTAAATTACAGTAGTTAGATAGTTTGATTCTAAAATCAAACTGATATTTTGCTTATTTTCCATCGTTTACTTCATTTTATTTGTTTTGGAGGTGTTTGGTATCACTGTGGGACCTCCACTAGCATGTGAAAAAAAGAGGAAAAAAAAAATTCTCTTCAAATTTTATTCAGGTATATTCTCTAAAAACAGGCGTTAAAATTTAAAATAAACAAATGGGTGTTAAAAAATCTGGTGTGACTGGCGCACAGCACACAACTTTCTCTTACCCTTCGGTAAGAGAAAGTTGCCTGCTGTGCTAGTCATGGAAATTTTGTGTCGAGATATATTTAGTTTCCCATAGCACCTTAGTTTCAAACTTGCATTTTAAATGTTGACTGCTTGAAATAAACTATGGTTATTTTCAAAATTTTAATCTCATATTTGGACATTTTATACACAATATAGAATCGTAAATAAATACAAAATTTCATAAGAATTGGAAAAAAAAATTTTAAATGTCTAAAAAGTTCCAAAGGGGACCCCCTTTTGAATCGAAATTAACATACAAATCCCTATAGGAAATTAACATTGTTCCTATGCGAAGATAAGGTGGAAGGGAATTTTTTTTTTTTTTTTTTTTTTAAACATTCACACTTTTTCTCATTCACACTCACACTCACACACACATTCCACACAGTCTATTTCGGCAGCTTAGGCCATTTTTAAGACTTTGACGATAACCGTTGTAATATAATATTATCTATTATGGGTTCAGGCAGGGCTGGCGCAAGCTTATTCTGCCGCCCTAGGCAAGATATTTTTTTTTGCGCCCCTCCCCCCCAAAAAAAACTTTAAAAATTTAATTTGCCGCCCCTCCTTAAAATTTTCCATGATCTCAAAAATTTTTCTGCGAAAAAATTTTTTTTTTTTTTCGGTAAAACCAAAATTTTCCCCGCCCGAAAAATTTTTTTACCTTTGCCTCACAGACACAAAAATTTTTGCCGCCCGCGGAACCGGAAATTTTTCCGTGTGCCGCACGCGGAACATTTCCTCTTGCACCGAACCAAAAAATTTTTTTTTCGCTTTTTGCCCCCCTCTCCAGGTTGCCGCCCGGCGGCTGCCCTAGTTACCCTGAAGTGGACGCGCCGCCCCTGGGTTCAGGCATTTCTATTTAAGCCATCTGGTATCCAGATGGCTTAAATAAAATTATCGGACTGCCTGGGTCCGAACCCGCGACGTTTGGTATAGGAGGTAGGCGTGCTACATACTACGCCAAACTCGGGGGCGAAGGGGAATTTAAAAAAGAGTAGAGAGAGACGATAATGTTTGCAAGTGAGACAGACGGGGAACATATATGTTTTCTTTGAAACAATTAAAGACAGAAATAAAATAAAAATAAATGGGAATTTAAATAATAATTGATTTTTAATCTAATAAAAAGAAAAAGATTTAAATTCCGTTACCATGGCAACCATTTCTATCTTTCCTATGAAGAACAAGAGTAAAGTGGTCTTCAGAAGATTTCAACGGCAAAATGAGAATATACATTTTAAAGAGCATCTAAAAAATAGTTCATTTATGAATTTTAAAAAAAATCCTTGGAGGGAATTTTGAGAAAATCGAAAAAAACTGAAAAAGTACATCAGTAAAGTACTAGTACTTTTTGGCCGATTTTGTTCAAAAGCTTATTTTGAGATTCTTCAAAGGTGACACACACACACACACACACATACACACACACAGACCAATTTGCAGGACCCACTTTTTGGACTCAGGGGACCTCAAAACATGTATATCCATCAAAATCTCGACATCGAATTTTTGACATGATCGCAATACTTTCTCTCCTATATATTTCATATATAGGCTAAGAGAAAAGTAAAAGTAATGTAAGCTTTAAAAAAAATGCTATTCAAAATCACTTCCTTGCTATTCTGTAAATAAAAATTTAAAGCCAAAGCGTTAACATTTAGTAAATAGTTGATAAGAGAAGTGGCTGTTCAGCGATTAAAATGATGAAGGGAGAGAGGTTAAAAATTAATGCCATGCCTAAGGGTGGCTTTAACGTCATGTTTAAAATAAACATGGCGTCCTTAACCTAAAAAGTAAGGTTATGATAGCTTTGAAATAAAAGCAACATGTTAACGTCGTTGTTAAAACTTTGTTTAGAGAATAGCATTTTTTTAACGCTTGTTTCTACATTACTTTTAACACCCATTTGTTTATTTTAAATTTTAACGCCTGTTTTTAGAGAATAGACCTGTTAGTGTGTTAATTTTTTTTTTTAACGGTGGCCCATACAGCTAATCTCTTCTATATATATATAATAGCGGAGTGTCTGTATGTCTGTCCGTCCGTCTGACACGCTCTGTTTGACCAATTTACCGTAATTTTGAAACCAAATTTTGCAGGCTTATAGAGAACGTTATGATAAGTCCAGGAAAAATACTCAGACCCTGAAATTCGCAAAAAATCCAGAAAACTTATAATAAAAATCTTTATTAGAAATTTTCTAGGCTTGAACCATGAAAGTTTCTTTTAAAAAATATATAATATTTTTTTTTATTTTAAACAATGAAATAATTACAAGTAGAAAACATATACCTTGGGTGGGACATAATTTTGTCCCTCACTGTATTTAAAGAAAGCTTCCTCTCAGTGATGCATTCTTCGAAAGGAGTAGGTACTGAGCGAGTCCCTCCTCAAACTAGGACATCCTCCCTAGCATAGAAGTTGGATATAAGGATCCAGAAATAAGGATTAGTTCACTAGCTAGAGACGAAAGCAGGAGGAGGAGTTAGAGATAGAAAATAATGTAACTTCACGGGGTGCCGGTAGATGGCTACGGCCAGAGGCCGGTTGGGTTTGAGTGTGTGTGTCTCCGTGCACTAAGGCACCTCGGGCAAATAAACGGGGATCTCAGGCCATAGGCGTAGCCAAAAATTTTTGATGGGGGGTTTAGGATTATTTCTCCCCCCCCGACTAATAGGGCAGTATAAGGCGTCTGATGAAATATATGACTAGCCACTTGCACCACCTTCGCTTCGCCCCCCCCCCTGGACCCCCCCCCCTCGAGGTGGCTCCGGGCCCCGCCCTTTCTTAATTAAGTGGCGCAATTTTTCAATCAACTCGTATGAGTCAATAAATAATGCAAATCTCTTAATTTTATGTATATGGGGCTAAAATACCGGTGTGTCGCTCTATGTGTTTCTCTTGACCAGACTCCTATCTCAAAACTCTTTAAGAAAAAAAATAAAAAATTTATTTATATAATAATTTTTATTATTTTTCATTTGCGAGATTTAGTCAATTTTAAGCGGCTTTAATTTTTTATAAAGCATAACAAAAATCAATTATTTTCAATGGGAAAATTCAGAATTTTCTTGAATTTTTTGTGTTTTATTTAATTTTTTACTTTCTCTTACCTATGTATATATGTAATATATATATAGAGAGAAAGTATTGGATTCATGTCAAAAATTCGATGTCGAGATTTTGATGGATCTTAACGTTTTGAGGTCCCCTGAATCCAAAAAAGTGGTTTTCGCGACATGGTCTGTCTGTGTGTGGGTGGGTGGATGGGTGGGTGGGTGTGTGGGTGTGTGGGTGTGTGTCAAATTTTAAGCATGAAGGAATTGAGCTATGAGGCTGAAATTTTATATTTAAGTTAAACACCCCCCGGGACCGGAAAAATAAGCTTTTAATCAAAATCGGCCAAAGAGTACTAGTACTTTACTGATGTACTTTTTCAGTTTTTTTCGATTTTCTCAAAATTCGCTCTAACGATTTTGATTAAAATTCAAAAATCAATTATTTTTTAGATGCTCTATCAAATGTATATTCTCGTTTTGCCCTCAAAATTGTTTGAAGCACACTTTACTCTTGTGTTTCATAGGAAAGATAGGAGAAATGGTTGCCATGGTAACAAAATATAAATATTTTCCCATACTTATAAATTTTACATCTGAATTCAAATATTCCCTACTGCCGGGAACTAAATACATGTCGACACAAAAATCTGGTGTGACAAGCACAGAACACAACTTTCGATTACCGAAGGTAAGAGAAAGTTGTGTGCTGTGCGCCAGTCACACCAGATTTTTTTTTTTTTTAAGCTAGAGAAAATTATTATATCTTACTTTCTCTTACCCTATATATGAAATATATAGAGAGGAAAAGTATTTTGTATTATAGAGCTTAAATATCTAGTCATGGCTTGGGTCCAATGGGGGGTTTGAACCCCCCAAACCCCCCCCCCCCCCGTCGCTACGCCTATGATCTCAGGGATACAGTCTATAGATAAAATTTCACATTTCATTAGATGGAAGTCATTTGGCAAAGCAAACCACAGACCCTTAGAGCATGATAGAGATTAGCACAGTTCCTATTCATTCGTTAAAGTCTCTCCATAGGATTAATCAATTATTGAAGAATTTTTTCATATATGTTCTTAAATATAAACGGAAGTGAATTGTTTTTTTAATGAAAATGCAATCTTCAAAGAAGAAAAAAAAAAAAAATAAGAAGGCGTTAGCGTTAGCGTCAGCTGTGCCATAAACGGCGGTCGCCCATTCGAGCCGGATTCACAGTCTGACAGGTTGCACTATGCAATAGGCACGCTTGACTCTCTCCCTCTCTTTCCCTCTCTCTCTCACACACACACACACACACCCCTTCAACCAGCATCCATTCTTGCTCCTGTTTTTATCTTTCTTATTTCTAATTTATCTATCTATTATAGATGTAAGCTATAAAAAAAAAAGGAATCAAGTGAAGTTAGCCATGGAGAATTTTTATTATTTTTTAACTAACTACGGTACCTACTGGTGAAATTAAAAACTGATGCTCTTAAATGATTATAATAAAATTCTTTTAATTATTACAAGCCGCTCCGCCCGCCTTCGGAGGCCTATATTTGTAATGTCGGATGATCCGACTCTCTGTCTGTCTTTATCCAATCC
This sequence comes from Euborellia annulipes, assembly GCA_023213315.1. NCBI lineage: Eukaryota > Metazoa > Arthropoda > Insecta > Dermaptera > Anisolabididae > Euborellia > Euborellia annulipes. The sequence continues at coordinate 5,731 of JAKCPI010011286.1, forward strand.
AATCCGAGCCCCATCCTCGATCCCTTTAAGGGGAAAAATTCTTTCTTACATTTTTAAAGCTATTCGTTTCTTAAGGGGGTCAGGAGCGACGTCTAAACGTACTTTAAAAAAAACTAGACTATTATAAGGAAATTTTCAATGCGGTTTTTTTTTTTTAAATGAATTAAATTCGTAAGAGATTATTGGGACATCGAGCTATAATTTTATCGTGATTAATTTTTTTGTTATCAAGAAAATACAAAAAACAATCTGTCCCAATAATCTTTAATTTTTTTAAATTTAAAAATGAATTTATTGTTATTATTAATCACATATTAATTAAGAAATATTTTAAATAAGCTTAGATGATTTATTTAAAAACCAACTGTCAAATTAGTTCAGCATTCTTGCAATAGATGGCAGGCTAGTCTAACAGCTGATCCCCTAATAGTGTATATCTGGCCTATATTTATATATTTTTATGCTTTTATAAAAGATACATTTAATATATAATAACTAGAGACCGGACAAAAAGCATAAAAATGGAAAAAAAGTGCTTAAAAAGCATAAAAAACTTGAATAAAAAGTTGTTAAATAAGCATAAAAGTTGAAAAAAGCATCTCATAAGCAATTTTTACTCATACCAATGGCGTATACAAATTTTTTTAAAGAAACTAAATTTATTCCGCCCCGCCCTGCGAAAAATTTTGTTTTTGCGGAACCAAATTTTTCACCCTGTGGAAAAATTTTTTTACAGGGCTATATTTTTTGACACTGAGGGGTTTTTGGAATTTTTTTTTTTTTGAGGGGGGCGGGCCCCCTCCCTCCCTTATATACGTCCCTGGTATATGCGTGTGCGAATGAGAAAAAATTGTGTTTTTTAATAAAAAAAAAAAAAAAAATTATAAATATTCGTAAAATAAGTTCAAATAAGCACGAAAGGGAAAAAAGCATGAAAACTCAAAAAAGCAAAAAAAGCATAAAAAATGCTATCTCAATACACTTAGTTTTTCCTAATTCGTATAGAAATTAAATATCAAATGGTTGCTTATAAAATTGAGCAATAAGCATTTTGCTTAAAATCCGGTCTCTAATAATAACACTTATAAAGTATTTATTGTTAAAAGATCAATGAAAATCAACCAAATGCATTAAATATTTTTAGCTACCATTCTGACATCTCTTAACAAATTTTTGAATTATTTGATTTTTGGGCATACTTTTTATGACACACAACGCCATCTTAGCGGGAAAAATATGCGTAACACTTTCGCTCCCGTTCCGCCTTAAGGGGGAAAATTATTATTATTTGAAATTCCTATCGGGACCCACGTTTATTTACCCGAGGTGCTTTCGTGCACAAAGACATACACCTGAAACCCAACCCGCCTCTGGCCGTAGCCATCTACCGGAACCCCGTGAAGTTGCATCATTTCTTATCCTAGGAGGGACCCCCGGCGTGTAGCCTACTCCTTTCGAAGAATGCATCACTGGGAGGGAACCTTCTTTGCGTCCCTTCCACAGGACGGGATGTCACATCAGCTCCCTCTCCTCGTAAATTTGCTAGGTGGCATGTTATAAACTGCGATCAAAAATACTTTTTCAGGCTGCCATGGGCCCTGAAAGAGATCTTGGAAACAACCGATACGTCGCTAGTTAAAAAAATCAAAATAATTTTCCTCTCTCTTTGCTCAGCCCCATCTCTATTGGAATTTATTTTAATAAGCTATAAAATAACGGGATGGCGTTATTTTAAAATATTAAAATCTTAGATTCTGAAAAAAAAAAAATAGATGAAGCTCTAATTTAATTTAATAACGAATGATTATTCATCTTCAAAGCGTTTATCTAAAATCTTAACGAGTTTATATTTTGTTATTTATTTAATTATAGTTATTATCTTGTTACACATAATAATTAGTCTCTATGTTTATAAATAATAGAATGAATGAACTACAAACTTTTTATGCATCAGGGGGGAAAATAAAAAAAAATTCTTAATGCCACGTGGGTCTATTATCTGGAAGCCTGTATCTTCGAAGGCCAAATAACAGAGCATGGGTATCTACGCCGCTCAATGAAATACAGCACAACCCCTTTTAACTGGCCGGATACCCGTTTGGCCGGTTAATCCGAGGTTTCGGTGATTTTTCATTTATTTTCGTTTTCCTCCCTCGCTCATTTTTGTTTAAGAGATCTAAAGCCTCTGTAGTAGAAAAATAGACTGGGAAGCAAGCGAGTAAACAAACTACCCCTCCCTCTTCACCATCTGAACGAACATATCGCACAATGTTGCACCACACAGTTTAATTAAAATACAAAAAATACTTAATATATGTATTAATAAAAATAATGTATGATAAATATATGTAATTTATAATACTAATGGGATGGGCCGGTTGATCCGAGTTCGGTAAAGAGGGGTTTGTACTGTAATCAGAACTGAGAAATTACTGTATTACATTGGATTATTTAACCTGTAATTTTTCGGCTTCAGGACATTTGCTTCTTCTTAAGAAGACCTGTTCTAATCTATCTTAATTATTCAACATTTAATATGAAATATCTTAAACATTTCTAAGTAAATTTAACACAAATCCATATCTCATTTTAATAAATAATTACAATTTAAATTAAACAAAGACAAAAATGTCGAAATTTTTTTTATTAACTCCAAATTTCTAAAATTTTAAAATATACCTTCCTTTTATGCTCTGGAAAACAAAATTTTTATTTAATATCCATCCAACTAAATATGCCCCGGGCTTGGTGTAGTTGATCGCGTGCCTAACTTCTATACCTACCCCAGGAAGTCCGATGATTCTTATAAAAACACAATTTTTATTTAATATCCAACAAAACATATCGAGATTATGTTGATTTAACCCTTAAATTGAAAATCGACATATTTTTCTTTATTTTATTTAAAATTAATTTTTCCGGCTTAAGGACATTTGCACTTCGTATATTGCAAAGTTCTTTAGAATAGTAGATTATTTACAGTCAATTTCAATATTAACCGCTACCCTAGAGAATAGAGCTGTGAAGTTGAACAATCAAGACAACTAGAGTGTTTAGAAAATGAATTAATAAACTTTTTTTTTTAATATTACAGTGGCCCTCGGGGCATGGCGTAGAGGTTAGCGTGCTAACCTCATATACCAAACGTCGCGGGTTCGGACCCCAGGCAGTCCGATGATTTTATTTAAGTTAATTGGATACCAAATGGCTTAAATAAGAATGCCTGGACCCCATATATGTATATTTATCCATAACGAATATCGTAAAAGTCTTAGATGGCCTGAGTTGCCGAAAAGACTGTGTGAATGTGTGTGTGAGTGTGAGTGTGAGTGAGAAAAAGTGTGAGTGTTTTTTTTTTATAAAAAAAAAAAAAATATTACAGTGGAGATATTATTTTTTGAGACAATTACGGCAGCTAAGCGCTCTAGTTGTCTAAATTCAGGACCCACTAGGGGGCGGTTAATATTGAAACTGAATGTACATCTTATATTATTAAAAAAAAACCTACGTCAAAATCATATTAAAATTATCAATCGGATTATTAATTTTCTTAATTTATCAGAAGATTTGGGTGATTTAATGAATATAATTAATTATAGAATACTAATTAGGAGATTTAATTTTAGCTTTTTCTTTATAATAATTTTATAATAAATTAAAAGAAAAAAAAATGGCAATGAAGAAGAGCATTAGTTACCAGAAGCGGTTAAGCGATGCCAAGCGCGGCGAAACCTCGGCTGGGTGCAGATGAAAAGGGCAATAAAAAAAAAGAAAAAAATATAATTTGACCAACTCCTCGTCGACATGAAATTTTGTATCCATATATAGAAGAGTCTTTAAAAAAAGGAAAGTGTACCGTTGACATTTCGGTCCCGTGTTTGAACCATCCTCAGAGCTATAATTATATATATACAAGTGATATTAAAAAGAATCCAATTAATACAAGTGGAGTGATCCGCCTCAGGTGGTGAGAGAGCTCCTGACTAGACGCAAAACCTGCCAGAGGCGGGCCTAAAAATTTTCTCTCAAAATATTAAATTTGTAGTTAACTAACCTCTTGCTTACTAATACGTACGTGATCCCCCTCTTGCCTACCGATAGATAATTTAATTATAATCTCTCGCGACTTTATTATTATTTTTTTTTTTTTTAATAATAATTCCTATAAACTTAGATTTAATGTGAAATTAATATAATAATCAATTGACACGCACTAATATTACAGATACAGCCTTTCTCTTTTTTTTTCTATTTATTACAAGTGCATTAAACGAGTGAAGGAATCCGTACAAAAAAAAAAAAAAATAATAAAATAACTTATTTAATGTCATAATTAAGATAAATATTTTAAAATATAATAAATAGTGTATTAACCTATTAAAAGGGAAATTATTTAATTTTATTATACGGTTAAAATATAAATATTGTTTGTGACGAATCAACTAGGAAACTACTTGACTTTTTTTGACAAATAAAGTTTTAATTTTGATTAGTAAGCAGTAGCGTAACTAGGTGGGGGCGAAGGGGGCCCCCCTCAGGCGCATCAAGCCTTTGGCGACCCTCAATACCGACATAGGCGCCCTAGGGCATCTAAGATATAGCTCAGAAACGGGTTATCAATTCTTTCCATAGATTGTCCAAAAAATTTTAAATTATATTACAACTTAAACAATCGCCGCCCTAGTTGAGCTTCGCCCTCTCCGCCCTCAAAGGCTAGATACGCCGCTGTTAGTAAGTTGATTTTAGTGCCGGTTGCTTCACTTTTAGTCCACTAACAAACTTATCCGATAGATAGCAAATCATCGATATATACACTGCATGTCAATGAAAACGTAACACTTTGTTTCTTCTTCAAAAGACCTATTCTAATCTATCTTAATTATTCAACATTTAATATGAAATATTCTATACATTTCTAAGTAAATTTAACACAAATCCATATCATTTTAATAAATAATTACAATTTAAATAAAACAAAGACAAAAATGTCGAAATTTTTTTTTTACTAACGCCAAATTTCTAAAATTTTAAAATAATCTTTCCATTTCAGTTTTTCTCATGTTTAGTTTATTGGAAATTTTTATAAACAAAATTTTTAATTAATATCCAACCAAGGGTGGATACAGGGGGGTAAAGGGGGTAATACCCCCCCCCGAGATTTGAAAAAATACTTTTTTCGAAAAAAAAAAATGTATTTTTAATGTAAAATTTTAAAAATAATACTTAAAAATTTGATTTGTATTTATATTCTGGCAAACAAGTACAGAATGCGCTTTAAATTACCGAAATTAAGAAAAATTGTGTGCTGTGCGACCAGTCACTCCAGATTACCCCCCCCCCTCTCCCCACTCCAACAAAACATCTCGAGATTATGTTGATTTGTTTTACAAATTGAAAATCGAAATATTTTTCTTCATTTTATTTAAATTGAAATTAGCCCTCGGGCTTGGCGTAGTTGATAGCGCTCCTGTCTTGTATACCAAGGGTCGAGGGTTCGGATCCCAGGCAGTCCGATGATTTTATTTAAGCAATTTGATGGATGCCAAATGGCTTAAATCTGGACCCCCAATAGATATATTTACAAATAACGAGTATCGTTTAGAGTCTTATATGGCCTGAGTTGCCGAAAAGACTGTGTGAATGTGTGTGTGAGTGTGAATGGGAAAAAAAGTGTGTGTTAAAAAAAAAAAAGCTTTGTCAAGTTAGCAACTTAATAAAGGCATAATTTATAGTAATTATTAAAATTTATAGGTAATTCATTTTTTAACAAATAAAAATTAAGGCTTGTTTCTAATTTCATCCCTTAGTTAAGTTATAAGTTAAGTTGGGTCTTAGCTAGTTAACAACGACCTGAGCTCTTATTTAATCAAATGATTAGCTTACTATATGTGAAAAGACTTGAGTCATAGTCAACATGGCTTATCCGAGGGATAGCTTGAAACAACCTGCCCTAAGTGAAATTATTAGACAAATAAAGGAATTTCGAATCTAGCATTTACACAGAAGAATTGGTCCAAAAAATGAAAATTAAAACATCAAGCGTTTTAAATAGCACCTGTAAATCATGACAACTCTTTTGAATAGAGGGAAGGGTAAAAGACCATTAAAAGAGAGAGTTCACTGACCTTCCCCAAAAAACCTTTGTTTGCCCTCTCTCCTTTCAACAAGCCATCTAAAAACTAAAAAAAAAAAAAAAATGGCAATATAAAAGTAAGGGAAAGTATTATGGCCGTGAGAAATTTATTCTATCCTATTAAATTTTAAAATTTTTCAATTTCAAAAGGACTAGAAAATTTGAATGTGTAAAAATAAAGACCCTCGGCGTGATCTTTTGATTTTGAAGACAACTGTTTCGGTATTTTTTTATTTCACTACTAAAAATAAAAATTTCTCCTTCTCTTTTAAAATATATCTCGTAAAAAAAGCTCTTTTTTTAATTAGATAAATTAAATTAAAAAGACAAAGTTATATGTTTCAATATATTATTTATTAGCATTTACAGTTTAAACGTATTTCGATTCGACATGCTGTCATGTGTCACTGAGTGTCGAAATACGTATAAAACCGCCCTCTGAGGGCTGATTCGCTCCTAATATTAATACATTTTTAACTTCTTCCAAAATACGTTCTTTTCTGATGGTTTCCTGAGTATGGAGAAGTGGGAATCCCTTAATTACAAAAAATAAATAAATAAAGGGTTCCTGCGATAATAATTAAATTGAATTAGGAAAGGACGGGAGCCTTCCCGGGACACAGCAGCCAAGTAAAAATATAAAACATTATATCCTGTCACCGACGTTTCGAGCGCTAGTCGCACTCATCTTCAGGGACAAATTTTTTTTTTACTTAATTGATAATTTTAGAAAATACATTAATACAAAACACAATATCACATGAAATTTCTTACTGTCTACTTACAAGCAGAATTGTCAAAAATAAGTACAGGTGGGGTGGTTCTGTATATTAATATCATGCATAAACATGTTTGTGCAATTTCGCATCGTTATAATTTTATTGCACTTTTTTATAACGATGCAAAATTGTACAAGCCAATTGGTACAAATTGTAGAGCCCCCCCCCGAAATGTTTAAAATATCTCCAAGGGGCTAGCTGAAAAATGGGAAATTTATATACAATTTAAAAATTTTCATAAAGTATTTCTCATTGAATAAAACATTAGGACTATATAATTTTAAAATAGGTTTATAAAGGGCGTGGGTGGAGGGGGGGGATAAATCTTTGAAAATGAGTTCCCCTCCCCCCGAAAAATATTTATATACTCGTACTCATCTACGATGCTTGCCACTTTTACCAGAGGCAATCGGAGACGGGATTTATTTCAATTGAGCAATTTAAATAAATATCGACTGGGATCTAAAAGGCCTCAGATGCCGCGATCGATTATTTTCCTACAAATATAAGAACCGAAAAGTTTTGCAACTTTTTTTTTTTTACAAATCACGCCCCCTCCCCTCCATCTTTTTTTTTTATCCTAGAGAGACGTAATGAATAGAAAGAAACCATGTCACTCGCCATATCATCTAATAATAAATAAAATTCTTTTGACGCTTGTCAAAGTGTTTCCGTTAATAGAGTTGAGGTTAATTGCTACTTTTCATTAACATACCTAATACCTTAATTAAGATATATTAATGGTTGTTTAAGAAGGTGCAATTAAATCTCCCCCCCCTCTCCTCTCCTTCTCTCTTTTGCTGCTGCTGCATGCAATTATCAATGGATCGCTCGCTCGCTTTATAAACATTCTTTTTTTTTTATTTTTTTAACTCTCCACTTTATATTGCGATCCATTAAAAAAAAAAAGAGTTGGAAGGCCATAATCCTTTTCATAAACCACTAAATAGGAATTGATAACCATTTATGATAACGATGTTTCGGTCTTCATCATGACTTTAAGCATTCTAATGTTGGAAGGCAGTCCGTAAAAAGAAAAGGAAATATAAAAACCCCCACATACATAAAGGGACATAGCTTAGCACTTAGACTAAGAGCGCATCCGACGAAGACCGAAACGCCTACGAATAAAAGGAATATAAACCGCTATTTTTTTTTTTTAATTCATCTCTAACTTAAAATCTCATACATTTTTTATAAATGTCAAGTGCCTGCTGTATGGCAGGCTCTGTTTGACCAATTTCTCGATAGGATATTCTCGATATTATACTCCAGGAAAATCACTTGGATCCCTAAATCCCCAAACGGGGATCGGCCAGTCCCCCACTATACAAAGAGAGATGTACTTTAGCACTTGGACTATCGTCTTGACGAAGACTGAAACGTCTACTATTAATTGGAATATATTTTTTTAAACTTTTCTCTAACTAAACATGTTTATAATTGTCATGTTGTCAGTTTGTCTGTTTGATCAACTTCCCGATGAAGTTTTGAAATTGCACCCTTGTAGAGTTGGAAAATCACTTGGATGCCCAAATCCCCCAAATGGGGAGGCTTAAAAAATTCGTGGAATTCTAGAATTTTCCCATTGAAAAGCATTGGGATCTTGAAAAAATTAAAGCCATTTATGAATAGATAGAATAAAAATTGTTTTATAATGAAATTTTCTTTCTTTTTTTTTTTTCCTTTAAGGACCTCCAATACGCCGTGAACGAAGGCGAGTAGCGCGTCTAGTGTTTTTTTTTTTTTTTTTTTTTTTTTTAGACACTTTTTTCCTGCTCACTCTCACATTCACACACACATACACACAGTATTTTCGGCAACTTAGGCCATTTAAGACTTTTAACGATACTCGTATGTCTAATATGTCTATTGGGGGTCCAGCCATTTCTATTTAAGCCATCTGGTATCCAATATGGCTTAAATAAAATCATCGGACTTCCTGGGTTCCAAACCCGCGACTTTTAGTAAACGAGTTTAGCACGCTAACCCCTACACCAAACCTCGAGAGCGGCTTATTAATTGTTAATATAGCAAGTTTGCGAGATATGTTTGTGCTTAATTTTAAGATTGGTCAAAATTGCACCCCCTGGAGTCGAACCAGGACCTCCACGCTTTCGCGGCGGGTGGACTACCCTTATCCTAGTGCGCCGGCTCGATAAACACATCTCGCATCTTAAGCATTGATTGAAAAAATTCCATCCTTTCTATCTAGTTAATTAATTGTTAAAGCTTGAAAATAATTAATATAATAATAAATATTGATAGCTCTGAGGATGGCCCTAAACAGGACCGAAACGTCAGCACTGAGGGTATAATAAATGAAAATATAATTAGCTGCTCTCTCTTTTTTCTCTTTCTACTACATCAATTAATCAGCTATATAAAAAAAACTTCTTCCAATACTAAATTTTCTAACAACAATCGTTGCGGTTAAGTAATGCCAAGCTCGGGATTGGTGACCCCGGGAAATCCGCGTGTGGAACGGCCCCCCGGTAGCCATCGATACTATGTATTTTCAATTAAATAAATAAATTTATCACCCCTAAATGGCCTTTGTAGCAGAAAAGGTTTAAAAAAATTTCTATTATTTTTGCCAATGAATTCTCGATTGGAATCCGCCCCCCCCCGCATAGCCTGACGAATAGTGAAAAGAATTCGTAGCAATTTTAAATAAACTCTTCCTATTGATCAAAGATCTTTTCTCGAATTATAAAAAAAAAAAAAATAAATATCTGTTCGATCATCATCTGAATTATTTTTTTTTTTATTTCACCAATTTATTGCCGATTGATTGACGTCTTAATTTTTTTTTTTTTTTATATATAAAATCCTTGAAAGATGTAAATTATTTGACTGGATCGATGGATTATAAAAATATTTTTTAAAAAAATCGAAAACCCCCCAGGGAGAGATCTATATTCTTTGAGAATCCAGTTTGTCCTCCAATTTCTAATAATAAAATTATTATTATGTAAAAATAAAAAAAAAAAAAAACTTGCTCTCTTGGCCTTTTTTCTCTCTCTCTCTCTTTCGTTTATGTTTTTAATCCCGGAGCGATTTATATAATCTATAAAAAGACAGAGAGAGAGAGAGAGGGGATTCCCTTAAATGGAAAAAAATAAATTAATTGTTTTTAATGGCAAATTTTAATCTCTTTTTATTTAATCTCCCTCATGTCGTCGTCGTCGTCGTCGTCGTAATATTTATTTAATAAATTTAATTACAATCGTTCTTTTAGCCGGCCGTTATCAAAAAAATTTGAAGATGTGGATGAGATAGGGATGGAAAAGGAGCTCGAAACGTCGACTTGATATTGTTCGATTCTCAGAATCGATTCTGAAAGTCAAATTTTTGAGCCGACTTTTTAAAAACTCCCTAAGGCATATAGCTGTCTAATGCAAATTACGATATATATATATTTCCTTGACACTGAAGATGTCCTCTATCGAGACCGAAAAGCAGGACCAATAAAATATTTAACTTGGTGTGTCTTCTTCTGAATAAGTATTTATATAAGACTAGCGGCAAGGTTCGCCTTCGGCGAACCTTGCGCTAGCCAGGGGGCTTCGCCCCCTGGACCCGAGCTCGCCTTCGGCGAGCTCTTTTTGCTCGCCTTCGGCGAGCAAGGTTAGAGATTGCGGGCATGTCTCTTGTGCGACCATCGTTGAAACCCTGAATTTCCCGGAGCATAAACCTTCTTAATAAAGGTCATTATAAAATTTAAAAAAAAACTCCAAAATGAGGTTTCAGTGCTCTTAAAATTAGAATTTCGAAAAAGACTTCGTGAATATCGTCAAGGCAATAAACGTAATGTACCTGCCAAATTAAAACTTTTTTTTGAATAAATAAAAAAAAAGATGTTGATATTTAGATAAATTAAAGAATACAAAATTTCGTAAAAATGGAGGGGGGGGTAGGGTGGTTCGGCTAAAACCAGGGTGATTAAAACAGGTTACAGCAGATTTTTTGTTTAGGATATATTTTTTTTTTAAATTTACCCCGTCCCTATTTATTCAAATTGATTGGTAGACAATTTAAATTAATTTTATGGTTAAAACCAATTTTGAATGATTTTAACCACATTTGACCAGTACCATGGCCAAAATATAAAAAAGTCTTTTTGTTAACACCCTGCTCAGGGGCGGGAGGTCTTAGAATCAAAAACAGTAAATAGCTTATTTTTTTTAAATTTAATCAAGTTTTTTTTAGGCATCGAAAGCATTAAGACTCGGTTTATATTTATTTCAATTGAATGGGTAGCGAATTCAATTGACTGGATACGAACATGCGGCCTTTGGTACAAATGACTAACCACTACACCAAGGCCCGAGTACACTAAATAACTTTATATCCCTTGAAAGATATTTATTTAAGAAACCTAAATACAAAAAATCTTGTGGATGTATTATTTAAATTGCTATCTAATATCGTTTAAAACATAGTTTCCCAACCTTATTTTGCTCACCTCTCCCTTTAAGAATATGTTCTTTTCTAGAGGGGGGCCCTCCACCCACCCACCCCCTTATCTTAATTCACCTCTCGCGAATTTAAAACAGCTAATGCCACGTTAATTTTATAGTAGTGTCGTAAGATAGGATATGACACCTATCCTATTTATGAGTTTAAAATAAAGAATGAAAGAATGATTCAAGGGGGCAATTAAATTAAAACGCATACTTAGTTATATCGAGGAATATTAATATTAAAATTCAAAAGACATAAATTTAAGACATAAGTAATTAGAAGATTGAACGAATTTTATGCATTTTAAGGAGTTTGTTAATAACAGGCTAGATTTTACTAAAAAACAACGGAAGGTCGCCGCGTTCAGAAACTTGAAATAACCTCTAATAACAAAAATTAAACGATATTAATTTTTATTTTACTTTAGTACGTACGACTAAATTTTTTAATCTGCACACACCCCTTCTAAGGAACCTCAATGCCCCTAAATATCTCAGTCTTCTACCGCCCCCTGAAAGTCTGAAACTCCCACAGGGTGATCTCATCGGATACGTTGAGAAGCTATGGTTTAAAAGATATTAAAGGAATTATAATAGTAATATCCTAGGGAAAATTTAAATTTTTCCAAAAAAATTTGTTAAATCTCACAAATAGATTATGTGTATAAAAATTATATAAAACCTAATAATATTTAAAAAATTGAGGGATTTTACTTCGTTTTGTGGCGGGTGGGTGGGGGGTGGGAGGATAGGGGTGGGGCCATAAATTTGAATTTCGAAAAATGGCTTCTTAAATGACGCCTTGGGCACATAAGGGTTCCACATGCCAAATTTCAGCCTTATAGCTATTATAGTTTAGGCTGGGCGTTGTCATCACTTAGTCAGTCAGTTAGTCACAAGTCTCCCTATATATATAGAGAAGAGAAGATAGGGAAGAGAAGGAGAGTTGGGAAAAAAAATGCATTTTTCACAAAAATGATCAATTAGGGTACCGAGCGGCCGGATTTCAAAACACAACACCGAAATTGCCTTTAGAGGGGGGGTCATTTAAGGGGGGCTTTTAGCGTAGAAAACATATTTTTTTCTCATTTCAATTATAAGTTATAAAACTCGAATTTTTCCTAAAAATGACAATTTGGGGTACTTAGAGGTCGAATTTCAAAAAATCCCGAAATTACTTTTTAGAGGTTCATTTAAGGATACTTTGAGCGTAGAAAGCATATTGAAATCTCATTTCAGTTAAAAGTTGAAAAATCCGAATTTTTTTAGAAAAATTGCGATTTGGGGTACTTAGAGGTCGAATTTCAAAAAACCCTGAAACAACGAATTTAGATATTCTTCTAAGAAAAGTTTTAGCGAAGAGAGCAAATTGATATCTCATCTCGTTTCAGAATTATTTAAAATCAAAAAAATACCCATAAAAGTCCATTTGGTGCCCTTAAAATTTGAATTTCGAAAAATGGCTTCTTAAATGACGCCTTGGGCACATAAGGGTTCCACATGCCAAATTTCAGCCTTATAGCTATTATAGTTTAGGCTGGGCGTTGTCATCACTTAGTCAGTCAGTTAGTCACAAGTCTCTTTATATATATAGAGATTTAAACTTTCGACCGTAGGTTCACGTTGAAACATTTTGTAAATAAAAATTAAATATACGAGGGCTATCCGGAAAGTAAGTTCCGTTTTAAAAAAAAAAATGTTTTTGTAGCCAATTTTATTTTTACATGAATATACATGTCTTAAACTATTTTTCAACATAATTTCCCACAATGTGTCGTAGCGGGTGACCAATTTTTGTAAACCATCTGCAAAGAAACTCCCGCCAGTATAGATAGCCACGATTCCACAGCATTTTTCGTCTCATCGTCAGATCCACTGCGCTTGCCACCTAGCTCACGCTTCATGTGCAGAAACAAGTGGTTGTCGAACAGCGCCAAGTCAGGGCTGAAGGAATTTTGTTGCTCCATACTGCTGGTGTCACTCAATCGCTTATTCGACAGTTTCATTGGGAGCAATTCGATCACCCGCCGTACAGCCCTGACTTGGCGCTGTTCGACAACCACTTGTTCCTACACATGAAGCATGAGCTAGGTGGCAAGCGCTTTGGATCTGACTATGAGACGAAAAATGCTGTGGAATCGTGGCTATCCCTGGCGGGAGTTTCTTTGCAGATGGTTTACAAAAATTGGTCACCCGCTACGACAAGTGTTTGAACATTGTCGGAAATTATGTTGAAAAATAATTTTAAACGAAACTTTTAGTTTAGTCCAGTAAATTAACAATTGAAAACTCAAACCAGTAGATTTATTCTTGGACAGTAGAAGGTGTTGATTAAATGAAGACAAAACAATTTGCAGATGGTTTACAAAAATTGGTCACCCGCTACGACAAGTGTTTGAACATTGTCGGAAATTATGTTGAAAAATAATTTTAAACGAAACTTTTAGTTTAGTCCAGTAAATTAACAATTGAAAACTCAAACCAGTAGATTTATTCTTGGACAGTAGAAGGTGTTGATTAAATGAAGACAAAACAATTTTTCAAAAATTATCTTGATTTATTTTTCAGAGTATTATGGCTTGGCTGACAAGCATGCGCAATTAGACTTGTTTCGGCAACACTGCCATCTTCAGAGCCATGAACTCTTGACTAAAATGTAGAACACGTACATAATGAATCGCCAAATCATACGGAATTCGATTTAAATTATAAAAAATATCTTCATAAATCTTTTTAATAATTGTCAGATTGAAAATTACAAATCTAAATTATTTTCCTATTCTAAGTCGTTACTTCACGACTTAATTGTAACGACCTTAGAATAGTGAAAATAATTTAGATTTGTAATTTTCAATCTGATAACTATTAAAAAGATTTATGAAGATATTTTTTATAATTTAAAACGAATTCCGTATGATTTGGCGATTCATTATGTACGTGTTCTACTTTTTACTTTCTCTTACCTATGTATATATGTAATATATATAGAGAGAGAAAGTATTGGATTCATGTCAAAAATTCGATGTCGAGATTTTGATGGATCTTCACGTTTTGAGGTCCCCTGAATCCAAAAAAGTGGTTTTCGCGACATGGTCTGTCTGTGGGTGGGTGGGTGGGTGTGTGTTCAATTTTAAGAATGAAGAAATTGAGCTAGAAGGTTGAGATTTTATATTTAAGTTAAACACCCCCGGGACCGGAAAAATAAGTAATCAAAATCGGCCAAAGAGTACTAGCACTTTACTGATGTACTTTTTCAGTTTTTTTCGATTTTCTCAAAATTTGCTCCAACGATTTTTTTTAAAATTCAAAAATCAATTATTTTTTAGATGCTCTTTCAAATGTATATTCTCATTTTGCAATTGAAATCTTCTGAAGACCACTTTACTCTTGTATTTCATAGGGAAGATAGGAGAAATGGTTGCCATGGTAACAAAATATAAATATTTTCCCATACTTATAAATTTTACATCTGAATTCATATGTTCCGTACTGTCATGTCGGGAACTAAATATATGTCGACACAAAAAATCTGGTGTGACAAGCACAGAGCACAACTTTCGATTACCGAAGGTAAGAGAAAGTTGTGTGCTGTGCGCCAGTCACACCAGATTTTTAGTCAAGAGTTCATGGCTCTGAAGATGGCAGTGTTGCCGAAACAAGTCTAATTGCGCATGCTTGTCAGCCAAGCCATAATACTCTGAAAAATAAATCAAGATAATTTTTGAAAAATTGTTTTGTCTTCATTTAATCAACACCTTCTACTGTCCAAGAATAAATCTACTGGTTTGAGTTTTCAATTGTTGAAAAATAGTTTAAGACATGTATTTTCATGTAAAAATAAAATTGGCTTCAAAAACATTTTTTTTTTTTTCAAAACGGAACTTACTTTCCGGTTAGCCCTCGTACAAACACTAGGTTAATAATAAAAAAATTTGAAACAAATAACCTAGTGTTTCATTTGTGTATTTAATTCTAATTTAAGTATTTCTATCACTTTTTCATGTTTCACCAAGAGCCAATGGTAAATTTTAATTCAATTCTCTCTTCAATCTCAATTACGTTGCCCAAGTCTTAGATATAAATGAATTCATTAATAATTATTTTTCTAAGAAAATGACAAATGAAATATTTATATATTGAATCAAAAAAAACATATTTTACGTCATATTACTTCTAATCTAAAAATTGAAGCCAGACACTTTGTGGCTAATTTTATTATTAAGAGGCCGGTTGCTTCAGTACTAGTCAACTAGAAAACCAACCGATAGCAAATCATCGATATAGTAAACAAGAACACGTTTAACTTTCGAGTTAGAAAAAAATGGGTTTTTTTTTCACATATAATTAGCTATGTTTTTTGAAGTTTAGGCTTTCACAGTTGTTATCATTAGTAAAAGAATTAGATTTTCTGTTTAACTGTGGTTTATTTTTAAAAATTACAACGTTTCAGAATGAGTGGCCGAAACGTTGTAATTTTTACAAATAAACCACAGTTAAACCGAAAATCTAATTCTTTTACTATAATTAGCTATCTCAGGTATAAGGAGAGTTTTGTTAAGTTAGCAACTTAATAAATAAAGGTCAAAGGTTTGTGTTTCTAATTTCACCCCTTAGTTAAGCCTTAAACCGAACTTTGGATCTTAGCTAATATGGGTTCTTATTTAATCATATGATTAGCTTAACTAGATGTGAATAGACTCAATATCAGAGGGAGAGCTACTTAATTAGAAGTGAAGCAACCATCCCTTACCAAGAGTAGATAAAAAAAAATATGGCCTCTGATGCTGAAATTGCATTTAAATAATAATTTTGATCTAATAAAGATAAACATTTATTTTTTTCCAAAGATGTTAAGATAAATATTAACACCCACACACACACACACCCCACACACTGACGCATACAGAGTCCTCATTAACATTTAATTATTTTATTTATTTTTTTATTTATTGATATTTGCCGTTTTGCTTGGCTTCTTCTCTTAATTGTATTTATTATTTATACGATTATTATTATTGTTGTTGTTGTTGTTGTTGTTTAATTAAAAATTATAGATCAAGTAAATTGCTTAAATAAAGAGAAAACTGTTTATTTATTATTTATTTAGGTGAATATTTACAACCAAGTTGGTATATAGGCGGCGTGTGTTAGTTACTTGCTCATCTCTCTCTCTCTTTATTCTCTATTATTAATTAACAATCAATTTTTACTTTCTCTTACCTCTATATATGCTAATATATAAAGAGAGAAAGTATTGGATTCATGTCAAAAATTCGATGGATATACACGTTTTGAGGTTTCTGAAGAAAAACAAAACAAAAATGCTACTACGTCTTTTGGACCCGCAGGGTATTTATTATAAGATTTCACAGTTGCTGAAATCTTGACTTCCGTTTGGTTTATTTGTATAAGATAGTTTAGATATAAGAGACTTTATGACTGAAATGGAAAGATTATTTTAAAATTTTAGAAATTTGGCGTTAATAAAAAAAAATTTCGACATTTTTGCCTTTGTTTTATTTAAATTGTAATTATTTATTAAAATGATATGGGTTTGTGTTAAATTTACTTACAAATGTATAAGATACTTCATATTAAATGTTTAATAAATTACAGTATCATTAAGATAGATTAGAATAGGTCTCCTTAAAAAGATACAAAGGGTGCGTTCGATTTGAGCCAAATCAGCGTTGCTCAGGCCGTTCGATTTGGCTCTTTCAGCGTTGCTCAGGCCGTTCGATTTGGCTCTTTCAGCGTTGCTCAGGCCGTTCGATTTGGCTCTTTCAGCGTTGCTCAGGCCGTTCGATTTGGCTCTTTCAGCGTTGCTCAGGCCGTTCGATTTGGCGCTTTCAGCGTTGCTCAGGCCGTTCGATTTGGCGCTTTAAGGACTCACAAATCAATTAATGACATCTTAATTATGTCATAACTTTCGCTTACAAACGCTTATTCCATTTAGTTAGGGCAGCATGAACGTTTGTCAGCCCTCATCTGTCAAAAAAAAAAAAATATGGCGGACGCTAACAACTAATATTATTTAATAGATGCTGTTAGATAAGAAGAGGTAGTTTTTACTGCAGATAATGGCAAGTTCCTTCCATATTTCCGAAATCAATGCAAAATATTAAAAGATTATGAATTGTTTTCTTTCAAAATATCATACATAACCTATTAGTGTCATTTTGTTTCTTATTTTTAATTTTTAATTTTTCACTGGCCATCTTGTTTGTTTGCAATCACTTATATCAATAATTGCCAAATCAAACGCTAGGAGTGAGCGCTTATAAGCGCTTACAAGTCAAATCGAACGACTGAAAATAGCGCTGATAAGAGTAAGTGCTTAAAACGTGTGAGCATTCATATCGAACGCACACATAGTTTTGACGCACAGTGTATTTTTGATATTCATTGACTCTTTTTATTTTTCACAAATTATTTTGAGATTTAATTGGTTTTGTGTTTTCTTCTTTCTCTTCTGTCTTCTCAAGAAGAGTTATAATAAACACCATTAAATACAAAAAAGGGTCGTTTTGACTCCTAAACGTGAAATCTCCAACTTCTGTATTCGCCTCACTTCTATTTGCCGTCGTTAAATATTTTCTAAATTTTACATGTGTGTGTGTGTGTGTATCTAAGTACAGTATGCGACCAAGAATCTGTTGTGTTGAAGAAGATTTGCCACTGATTAGAAAAGCATGTAATAAAGTAGGCTCTCTGCTCTGATATCTCTTATGTAAATTTATTCAAACTTTAGGGCTGGATAAAATAAAAAGATAGTGGACCTATAAAAAAGTATAATATACTACTTAACCTGACTAAAAAAAAAAAGAAATCTGGTCAATGTGTGTGTATGTGTGTTTGTGTTTATATCCATTGTGTGTGTGTGATATGAATAAATCTGAACAAACAGGCAGTTGGTAGTAGTTTGCAACTGGCATTCCAGGCTAATCATCTTAATTTCTCAATAACCTCGCTTAGGGTCAAAGTGCAAAGCAGAAGGAGGAGGAGGAGGAGGAGGAGGAGGAGGGTCCTCGAGGAACGAATTGCATCTCTCTCTCGCTCTCTGAAATCTGCGCAGATTCTTTTTTTTTCTTCTTTAAACCCATAAAAAAAATTTTCAATCAACTCTTTGACGTTTTCGGTTAATTTATGGACTTGTTGTTGTTGTTATTGTTGTTGTTCAGGGGTTTTAGGGATCAACAAAAATATAGGTTTAAAAAAAAAATGCCTGATTAGTTTTGGCGCATTCTTTCGACAGAGAGAGAGGGCAGTGGTTGAAATTTTACTGTCTATAATGTCTAAATTTTGCCTGGGTATAATATAGGATTTAGAAAATTCAATTAAATATCTATATAAATGATTACTGAGTGTTCCGTCTGCCAACAATGAAATTAAATTTCGTTCTTATGGCCTCTAGAGGAAAAATACTCGGATGCTCAAACGGGGATGATCAAAAAATTTCTGAAAATGTCACCCCATTAGAAAACATTTGGTTCTATCTATCTAATTATAAAAATTAAAGCCAATCAATTCTCTCAAATTAATAATTTTTTATTTTCTTTCATCATTGTATGAATTATTTTAACAAATTTTTCTTTTTTTTTAAACATTCGCACTTTTTTCTCATTCACACACACATACACCCAGTCTTTTTGGAAACTTAGGCCATTTAAGACTTTTAACGATAACGGTTATTATGAATGTATATATATATATTGGGGTCCAGGCATTCTTACTGCATGGCTTACATTTGGTATCAAAATGACTTAAATAAAATCATCGGACTGCCTGGGATCCGAACCCGCGACTTTTGGTATAGGAGGTAGGCACTCTACCTACTACGCCAAACTCGGGGGCGAAAAGATAATTATTATTATCCAGTGCCTGCTTGAGGATTTGTTTACATTCATGGAATACACAAATGAAAAGAATACATAAATATTTCTCTATACATTTCCTATGGGAGAAATCGTAACTTTAAGAATTAATAACTCAAAAAGTTATAAGAATTTCGGGATGAAAATAATTTTCCTCTAATCCTTAGAAGGTCCTCTTTATATATATATAAGCTTATACATTTTTTTTAAAGGCTGCACATTTTCTTCTGCTTTTTATTCCTGATAGAAATTGAACTTGAAACGAGACAGTGGGGGTTTCCCAACCTGTTTTAAAGTTCGCGGCACCCCAAAGGTGCGTTGGGAATAACAATACACACTAGAAGCACCCTTCCTTTTTTTTCTCTTAGCAAATCGAAATTTTTGCCGCCCTGTGGAAAATTTATTTCCCCTATCATTCTAATAATTTTACCTGTTTTTTTTTAGCAAAGCTTAAGTTTTTTCGTTCTTCACGAAATTTTTACGCTTTCTTTTAAATCATTTGACCCCCATTTTTTTTGCAAAACTTTATTTTTTCCGCCTCATTTTTTTTTACCTAAATATCTCGCGGCACCCCTGAGGCATTCTCGCGGCACCATCGTTTGGGAACCACGGGTCTAAAACAATTGCGGGATATGATTAACGAAACAAGAGGCGGATGCCACAGCTAGTCTACAAATATAATTCGCTGACTGCCCCTCTGCTCTTTTTGAGTAATTTCTCATTTATATGTTCAAAGACGACTTTCTAAATAATAATTATTTTCGTTCCAAATTTCTAAGTTAATTTACGATTTCTCCCAGTAGGAAATTTATGAGGGAAATATTCAAGGTCAAATCCAATTTCAAAAACGTAACCCTTAAAAAAAAAGCCTTCCGAAAAGGAGTGGCGTATCTGGTTTGTAATAAAACATTTTCATAAAAGTAAAATTAATAGTCGTTGAGTTGATTAAAAGGTAAATGATGATGATGATGATGATATTAAAATGAAAAGAACTTGTATTCCAATTGAGTTATACTATAATCAAGTGCGGTATAAATTATAATCTTAATTATTTGTATTCTTATTATTATTATAGGCTAGCTAATTAAGTGCTTGCTTCTGGTTGTTGTGTGCTTTGAATGGAACAAATAGAAGCAGCTATCATTTGCTTATTGATTTATAATTGCATAAGGAAGCGAGAAAGAGACGTGAGGAAGAAATAAAAAAGAAAGACGTCACTGTATCTAAACAAAATATCTTTAATAGTGTTTTGTTGAACCGAATAAGATCTTAAAAGAAAAGTCTTTAATGCCCATTTGCACCTAAACATCTTAACCTCGCCTTGAGCCTTCCATAACCTAAAAATTTGGTTGTTTTTAATCGCTATAAATTGGTATTTGCTTCAAGATATTAATAGAAAACGCGAATATTGGTGTGGATGGAGCTGATTGGAGGTGATTTTGATGTCTGCATAATGCTATAATTGACAGAGAAGGTTTTGAACATAACCTCGTATTTTCAAAATATATCTGTCAAAATTCAATATGATTTTAAATAAATATATTTTAACTGTTAAATTTATTAATATATTAAATTAAATTAAAATATTAGCCTAAATTAAATTATTAATAAATTTTCATGAAAGAAAACGCAAGACCGCACACCATAGTACGTGGTCGGTTATGGCGTGGCCTGCTCGAAGCCCAGATCTAAATCCCATTGACCATCTATGGGACGAACTGAACAAATCTGGTGGGACCAGTCCGGTGCACAGCACACAACTTTCTCTTACCCTTCGGCAAAGAGAAAGTTATGTACCGTGCTGTTCACACCAGATTTTTTATGTCGCGATATATTTAACTAGGTAGAGCCTTGTTAGAAAAAGTATGGAATTTTTTTCAATCAATGCTCAAATAGACTGTTCATTAGCCAGTCGTTTAAAATAGCAAATTTGCGAGAGATGTTTGTGTTTAAGATTGGGCAAAAAAGGATAGTTTTTAATAAGAAATTTTTGGTGTAACATAAGAAAAAAATTTTTTAACTAATATTTTAAGCTTATTATGAATACAATCTCACTTCCGTGAAAATCATTTTACCTTTTGCCGTCCTTCGGGAAATTTTTTTTTCCACCACGAAATT